>JAOTOL010000456.1:0-69747 GCA_034440575.1 Imbricaverruca yamaguchii | reverse complement strand
TCGGATTCGGTAACGGTGGACGCGTGCGTTTCAGATGTGGGTAGCGAGACTCTTTTGAGTGGATTCCTTTCAGTCAACGCCTTAATGCCGATGTAAAAGGACTATTTAATGGCGGTGTTGCATCCTGGCTCCCCATACCTTACGGCATATCTACAAAATTACGTGAATCCCCACCCCAGGCTAATGTCAGAAGGGTTTTAATGCAACTCACCAGGTGCCTCACGAGTGGGGAGGGGCAGCGGGGGCCTCGGGCCTTCCTGTAACCCATCGGTAGAGCTAGTTTAATCCGCACCGTCTGGGGGGGGGGTGTCATTGACGCCCCCCCCCCCAGAGGGTTTGTCCGCGAACAGTGGAAGAATGGCGCACGGCAGCGCGCCGAAATTTGGCATACCTTTTTCCACATCAATTTGGCATGCTGTGTCAAAATTTTGAAGTCAGGTCATCTAGGGTTAACGAGTTGGTCAAGGTCAAGTGAGGTCACCTCCAAAAAAGTTAAACCTGTCACGCTTTAACGGATAAAGACATTTGAATGAATCATACAACGTTTTCTTATCTTTAGGGATACAGGAAAAAACGCACCAGATTTTTATTTTCTCACTTTTTGATTACATATTAGTTTCCTACATTTGTCCATTAGAGGTAAAATATAATATTCTGGCTATAAAGTTTTTTTCTGGGAGCAAGTGACTGAACATTTGTCGGTCCGGTCTACCCATTAGAAAAGGAAAATGAAAGAAATCTTTAACTCAAAATTTTGAAATTTCAAAAACAATTTATTTTTTCGGTAGGCAAACATTTCATGATCCTGGTCGATTTCGCTTTCCTTTTCTGATTCTAAATTATTTCTTCTGCAAATCTCCCTCAAAGTGAACTCCCCAGAGCCACAAACATGTCAGTTGTGAAAACCTTTTCTGGGTGGTGTTTGACCCTACTCGTCGAGCGCTTCCCGATGACACCTATTTTGTTTTCGTGCGACGCTTAGTTTGGATATTAGAGTGTGGGGGTCCCTAACTCCACCCCCTCCCAAGCGGGGTGTGAGGATCTGATAGGAGAAACTGGACGGGTTAAACAGTTTTCAGACAGCATCTATTGGACGTGCACCCCCCTTCCTCCACTCCTTCCTGGCTGGTCATTGCCCCCCCCCAAGAGTAAGTTTTGGCCATGGATATATTTAATGGGAGGTAGGTGGGTGTGGGGGGCAGAGTACCCACGAGTGCCATCACATTTGTTTTCGGCCGGGACCTCGTTGATTGCACACAAGCCCAGGATGGTCGGCGGTGCCTTGCAGCGGGCCAGGTCAAGCGGCAGCGCCACCAACCCGGCCGACCAGCCCACCAGGTCGAACGCAGCCGACACCCCCGCTGACCAGCCTGCGAGGCCAAGCGCCGCCGGAAACGGTCCAGTGAATGCTGGCCTTCGAGCGGAGCGTCGTAGGCACCGACGTCTGCGTCCCGACGACATCGATAGCCGGATCCTGGGCATTCTGGATCGCATGGATACCATGGGAGAGGAAGCCTTGGCCCTAGAAAGGCAGAAAGCTGACCTGCTGCGGTAGCAAGTGGAGACGGATCGGCGCCACCTCGCTACCATGGAGCGTCTAGAGGGCCAGACTAAAGCTGTTTGTCGCGCCATGATCAACAGACAAGATAATCTGGACTGATAATCCTTGCTATTCTTGCTACTCCTTGCTGAGTTTCGCAACCGTGTTTTCCGCCTCATGTCATCTGTTTCACCCATCCCGCATTCACGGCATACACGGGAAGTCAAAGTACATTTTTACATTCAGTTATCAAACGACAATTGGCCGCCAGGTGTGGGCGGACAGCGGGACGTCATACCATGGCGGTGGTGATGGACAGCATTGTTTACTCGACAAGCTCGCGATTACGTGTTCTCGGTTCGCTAAAATGAGTTAGAAAAAAAAACAAATAGACCTGAACTAGTGGGAAATTGCATGACTACTACTCGCTATTTGGGCTGGATTACAGAGTGCACCTACGACCAATCAATGTAAGACATTGGAAACGCCATGTGGCCTAGCAGTAGAATGAGTCATAAAAGAACTCACGGTTGTTCTTCGTTGGGCAGGTTATATCATTAATTCAGCTATACATACGCACGCACGAATGAATTAAGCGAATAAAAACGAACCAATGAATCAAACATAAACGAACACATTGATCTCAAGAGAATGAGTCCAAAAGACACAACTTCACAAACTGTCCTTGATATGATCGCGTATGCCCGCGGCAGCCATACTGTCTTCGGCTGGATGACACCTTTCTGTAGGTGGCTATTCGCTGGTAGACAGCAGCTCGGCTACGCGCAGTGCACCTGCTGGAAAGTCGTCGTGGTACGACTCTACCACGTTGTGTAGGATAGCGGCGGCGAATGCTATCCGCGGAACAAAACGGAAGCTGTGTTCGGACGGCTTCAAGACGCGTCGCCTCCGACACTTCAGCCGCCCAAACGAGCGCTCCACGACCATCCTAATCACACCAAGCTTGGCGTTGAACGCGTGCCTTGCTGCACGATCGGGCTGGTCCTCTCGGCAACTTGGGTACCACTGCAGGAGCCAGGGCGTGAGCGGGTAGCCAGGGCGTGAGCTGCGTCGCCAGTCAGCATGAGCGGCAACTGCCTGCCGTTGACCTCCACAGTGACCTACCAAGATAATTTCGCATTAACAACAATCATGTGGCATTGATGTAGGGGTTATACTCGAGCGCCCTGGATGGGAATGTTTTCAGTCAGCGTAGTGCTGAATGAGAAGTATGGCGAGGGGCTTGTCCGCCCCAGCCCCCACCCTACCCCATTCCCACACACACACTTACTACGGCAATGCCAGATTGTGTTTCGGTTCTCCCGGAACATCATTCACTCAAGCAGCATGTGGAAGAATTGAAGAAGAAAAAACATGGATAAATATAGCCAATAAATAATTGTATGGAAATAAAACAGATGTTGGCAGCCTTTGGGCACCACCACATGTTCCCTACCACTTCCACAGTCAAATGGATTTAATATGCCTTGAGCAAAATATGATTCACATTTGTTTTCTTCAGGGCAGATGATGGCATAAGTTTCTCAGAAATCAAGAGGAAAGGTGGCAATAGCAAGAGACTGATGTATACGAGGGTGATGAATAATGCATGCACGGAAGGCAGCACTGCCTTATTCATCTTTATTTATACTTTTTTATTCCTCTGTATACAAATGTATTAGTACAAATGGTCATTAGTAAAACTGTTGATAAATAGACGCCCTTTGACTCGTTTTGGCATACCTTAAGTTAGGGGTAGAGAGGGGGTATCTGAACATGTCCTGTTTTCCAAACACCTACATTTGGATGTCACCTGCAGCATGTCCAGTGCACAAATAACAAAAAGATGGTGGTATTTATAAATGGTGCAACTGTCTACCAAAATATGAAGGCCTGATCACATAGTTCCACAGATTCTTTGTGTATGGAGCTAGCAAAGTTCATAGGCACCATTTAGGCTTCCAAGAGCAGTTAGTTTAAGGAAACCATAAGGAAGGCTCAATATGTTTTCCAATTACACCAACAATTTTAGTGGCTACTAATAGCTTATACCACAACAGCTATAGCTACAACAGGTAATCCTGCACAACATTTGTGTTCAGAACACAGCACACCACTACAAAATAATTGTTTTAAAGTTGCTCTTTGCAAGTGGTTAGAGGATTTTCATTGAAAGGAATTGCTTGAATATGGATAGCCTGTTCATTTTTGTGTTCAGTACATAAAGTACAATGACTGGTTCAGCCATACAGATGCAGCAGTAGAGCTATTTCAATTTCTTGCATGCCTTAAATGTCCAGGTTGGTTGGTTATTGGGGGTCAAGGGTGCTTCGACTGTTTTGGTCATGCAGCACCCATCCCCTGCCTAAGTGTCCAGAAACCCCCATCTTCCCCTATGCAGGCACACCATAAAAGCACAAGTCCGTAAAACTTCATTAGTTTGTACATTGTTCGAAAGAAACAAAATATTGTTTTCATTCAATATTTCATCCCTCTAGATATCATCTAATGCTCATATAACTTGCATGCATCCACCACAAGCATTTCTTTAATTGCAAATAAGAACAGAAGCCAGTCGCAAAATACCTGCCATATCATGGTTGTCATCATACCCACTTGCTGCTCATAATAGCCATCATATACTTTCCTAAAACTAGTGGATTCCCTTCAACATATGCAGTTCAGTTGTTAAATTGACTTATCAATCACTATTCATGGCAGCAAAACAATTGAATTCTTGTTCAAAGGGAGCTGTTACAATTAAGAAAGCCCAGTTCAATACCAGTTTAAATAATGCAAATACCAAAAGAAAACGAAGGAGTGGAATGATACTCAGCACCAACTTAAACACTAAACCATAATAATTTTGTTGAAATACTGATACAAAAGGTACCTTTGTGCATTTGGGTATTGTGGTGCACTATTTTGCCCCATATTCCCTAACTTGTGGGGGGTACCAATTGAACCCTGCCATTGAACATCATACTAGAAAGAAAGAACAAATAATTAACCGTTCACCACAACAGCACCCCAAGACCGAAATATGTCCAAAATATGCGCATCTGAGACTAACTTATCTGTTAGCTTACTTACCATATTTCAGCCGTAAATGATGCAATCGGAGCACAAAGCAGTGACGTCATTTTTGAAACCTCGATTGTGATTCGAATGTTGCTTTGAGTTATTGTGGTACTGAATGTCAAATATGTTGTATCAGTTATGCGATGAGTAGAGAATATAAGAGCATTTCCATCCCACATTCCTCATGTGTGTGAACTTCACCAAAAGCAAAGCCCTGGAAGGCCTGCGGGACACGTGATCTTTCCGCAATTCTGAAGACGTGGCTGCTGCGTCCATCCACTGCTGCGATAACATCGTAATTTGGCCATGTGCAAGAGGCCGGTCAAATTATCGACTTTCGAATATTTCCACAGACATACACCACTTTTATCTGAACAATGTGGTACAGATTCTACAACATCTGCACTATCTGATGCGATTCTGGTCCATGTCCGTCCGATGAATGTTCAAGATATTTGGCTATGTTGGGCGTACAATCAAACATTGAAAAGCTCGTTTTCCGCACCTGTAGGACTGCGTTCGTTCGTCTAGATAATACTCCCCGCAAACTCGGTCTCAGCAATGTTTTTCCAATGGTAATCTGAATATAACAATGTTTCAACTCAACCCGTTCATTTCTTACGATTTTCCGTCTGCGGCGGTGATCCTCTGCTCATGATACGTAGTTGAAAATCATTGGCATTTGGTGGAAATACATGACGGCAATGGGCCGATGGAAATCGCTTGGGGGCTGCCCATAGAGCCCATGAGAAAAAGATGGAATTATTGCGGGGGCAGCCAGCATTAGGCGGCCCAGAAGGGCCAAGAACCATCCCCCTCCCAAGCGACAAAAAAGTGTGGAAATCGACATCCGTGCCTAAATGTTAATATACTTTCAAACACGTAGACATGAGATAGCGAAAGCCATATCGTCTATTGGACTGATAGTCGTCGGCCATCTTCGAAGTTATTTGTCCTTATGTGTGTCGTTCGCTCTGTGACTACGAATCCTGGTGATCCAACATGATTTTGTGCTTAATTGCATGACTATTTTGTATTCCAACAGCATGATCGCATGTCATTAACGACATGATTCCTACACCATGTTTGGGCGAACGCGTCAAACACCAACCTGCCAACGACGCAAAATTTGCTTTCCTGCTTGCTTTTTTAATATTGCATTTTTACCCACATAAAAGCCATGTGAGTCGAAGTCGGTAGAATGTGGAATTTCCGCTAGCGTTGCACACATACTCATAATCCGCATGCTCGGCTATCGTGCAAGCCATTCTCGCTACTGCGTACAAGACGTGGTCAAAGTAGACACTCGCCCGAAAGTAAGTTATTGGCGCGGAAGCTCATTATTTTTTAAAATCTCGCTTCGGAACGAAGCTCAGCTGAGATTAATGTCTGGCTCATTGAGCCTCGGTGGCATAGCATTGAGCCTTGGAGTACGCTTCGGTAGCATATTCGGCGGTTGCCAGCTTTACTGCGAAGGCGCCGAAGTGTTAGGATGGAGTTTTGTCTGACCTATGTGAATGTTGCTGATGACATGCCTTTCCGATGGTGAGTAGTGTACAGCAGTTGAAGTGTATAGTGATAGGATATGTCACGCACAACCGCTCAGCACGGCTCATCCTTTTCAACTGACTTGTGGTATACGGAAGTCATTGGCGCATTATCACGCGCCTTGGAGGGCGGGGGGGGGGGGGGCGAAATCCGCCCACCCCTCCGGTTTTTCGTAGATAACTTCAGATTTTACCGGCCGATATACGCCATTGTTTGTGTACCTGCTTATAAATGACTGGCGCGTTGCTTAAAGTAAGTAAAATGAAAATCGACCGAAATTTGTCGAGTTAGGAGTCGCTGAAATAAAAAAAAATTATCAGCGCCAGACCACAAATATCGGCGCTGATGCGCTTCTCGTAAATTTGTAAAAAGGAAGTGTTCTTGCCAAAACTAGCGACTTGTTTGGTGTACATTGTCATGCTATATTATTTCAAAGTCATGTCAGGTCACCGAGATCAAGTCAGTTCAAGTTCATGACCGGGTAACACACGCCATGAGGAGGGATGGCGAAATCCGCCCACCCCTCCGATTTTTCGTATATAACTCCGTATTGTGCCGGCCGATATACGCCATTTTTTGCGTACCTACTTGGAAATGACTGGCGCATTGTTCAAAGTAAGAAAATGAAAATCGGCCCAAAACTTTTCAAGTTAGGGGCCGTTAAAACAAAAACAATTTGCAGCGCCAGACCACAAAAATCGGCGCTGATGCGCTTCCCGTTTATTGGGAAAAGGGAACTGTTCTTGACAACACTAGCAACTTGTTTGATACATTTTGTTATGCTATGTAATTTAAAAGTCATGTTAGGTCGCCGTGGTCAAGTCAGGTCAAGTTCATGACAGGCTAATAGAACCAAACTTGGTCAACTGGAATGTTGTAAAAAATGCAAATGACTGTCATGTGAATAATGTCACTTTACATCCCGAAATCTACTCTTTGTCATTGAGTGCCTAAGCGTTTCCATACTTTATTCATGTATTTCATTCCTTTCTTTGCGAAGCCGATTGTGCCGAACCGCCCAACGGAACCCAATGGGTGGGCAGCCCGGTTCTAGTAACCGGAGCAGGAATTGACCTTCTAAACTGCTCCTATATAGGTGACTTGAGGTCAAATGGCGGATCTGGCATCTGTATTGCATCATTAGTAATGTCAAAAACATCAGTAATGCCAATTGTGGAGCGTTTAAACAAAATCACAGCGATCCGTAACAATGACAAGCCAATCCACGCAAAACCAGAAAATTTTGCTATCTTGACCTCATTTTACCTTGAAGATATTGACCTAAGGTCATGAAATTTTCACACCATAGACTTCACTATCGTGTTCATCCACCCTGCGAATTTTGTTGCTCTAACTTCAGTAGGAGCCGAGACCTTAGGGGGCGGAATCCGCCCCCCCCTCCAGTGCACGTAATTTTCCGAGGCCCTCCAGGGCGCGTGTTATAGAACGGTGGCTCGAAGTAGAGCGAAGTGAGAGTGGGAGGAAGGGAGAGAGAAACAGACAGCCAGACAGATATAGATGGGGAGAAGAGATCGAGACAGCGAGAGAGCCAGAGAGCGAGAGAGCGAGAGAGAAGGAGAGAGATAGAGAGAGAGAGATAGAGAGAGAGAGAGAGAGAGTGAGAGAGAGAGAGGAAAGAGAGAGAGAGAGAGAGGGAGAGAGAGAAGAGAGGATAGGGAGAGTGGTGGGTAGAAGATGGGAAAAGGGAGAAAAGAGGAGAGACACAGGGAGAGAACACCAGAAAGAACAGATTCTGACACATTCTGAAACAGATGTCTGCCTTGGGAAGAAATAAGAGATCAGTGGAAGCTATTGTAAGACCGGTTCGCTTTTTGGTTGGACCTAAATAGTCGTGGTGTAAATTTGGGATAGTTTCTAATGATGCATATGTGGGATGGTGTTCTTTAGGTTGAATTTGTGCGGAATATCTAAGTGATTGTTCCATTCTTCGGAGATCTAATTATGGAATTCCTGCTTCTGTTTCTAGAGAACTGATGGCAGACGTTGTCATTGTACAAGTGCTAAGCAATAAATTGATTTTGTATGGCGTTGAAAGGTTCAAAGCGGAGGTACTGGCACCAACGTAGACTAGCGACCCGTATTCCATGATGTGAAAAACCAAGGATTTGTATAAATGTAAAAGTGTATGACAATCGGCTCAGGATGAGGAAGAAGTAATCCAGCGAAATAAATTGAGTCGAAAAACATTTGTTCTCAACGTGTTCCATGCATGGATTGATGCATGGATAGCCTACGATGAAAAAAATACCAAGGAACCTAGATTAATTCACAAAAGGTATGTTGCTGAAGCAGTGTGTCGGGGTTTGGGCAGAGTGTCACTTTGCTAATTAGCAGTGTTGCAGATTTTGAGGCTGAAAAAAGGAAACCATACTTCAGGGACCATTCGTGTGCTCGGTCAGGTGCGTTTTGCATCGAATTAAACAATGCTCATAATTTATGCTGGAGCACCAAATCGCACTATCGTCTGCAAATAGTGAAGATGGCTAATTGCCAGGCATGTTATCGAAAATATCATAAATGATGATGTCAGATAATACTTGTGAAATACAACTTCCCTGTGATAATCTGTTCTGAAGAAAACGTGGATCGAAGATGACTAACCGGCGCCTGATATGGAATGGACTAGAACCAAATATATAACCTACTAAATAATGTGCTAGTGTTATTTTATGCCGGGGTTCTGAATTTTCAAGAGTAGTGCGGGTTTGAAAACCATGTCGTATGCCTGCTTATTTCTTTTTAAAAAATTGATACAGTGTGCTTATATTTTTTGTATCATAGGCGGATGTCTGTCTCTAATCGAATGAGGTGGTCTATGTTCCGGCGTCATTGCCGAAAACCGCATTGAAAGGGAGATAAAAGATAAATTATTTTCAGGTGACAAGTCAGTCTCTTAATAACTATTCGTTCAAAAAGTTTTCCTAAAGAACTGGTGAGTGCAATGGGTCGAAAATTTGTGTGATTACTATGGTCCTTGTCTGGTTTTGGGATGGGTATAATGAATGATTCATCCCAAGCTTCGGGGAAGGAATGAGTTGTCCATAGTGAATTAAATGCGTGCAAAATGATATGCTTGGGTGTGATCCGGTAAAGGTCTGAAAAAAAGAATAATGCAAGTTCTGTTCTTTATAATGTAGGTTCTGTTCAAGTTCTGATATTTGAAAAGGAACATAATATATTTCTGTGTTATCAGAATCAAATTGTGCGATATTGAGGTGAAAAGTGTGTTGTGCATTTTCTATGACGCCAGGTCTGTAGTTTTCGTCGAAGCTATGGTGGGCAATGGTATCCGCTATGGTGTTTACTATTTCTTGTGGTTCTGTAATTATGTGATTATAAAGTTTGAGGGCTGGTTATGATCTAAATGGGGATCGCCATCAAGGGGAATTGTTCGGCGCGGGTCATCAATGGTCGTGTCGAGGGGTTTGGCATCAGGGGCTGAGTCAAGAGTCGCGCCATGGTCATCTGGTGTGGTCAATGGGGGAAACTCGGAATCGGAATCCTATGGCGAGCTGTGGTCGGTATCATTCTTTCGCTTTTTCCCATCGCCGGGAAAACCTACCTAATCAAATCTAAATGAACAAAAAGAACACACAGAAGCGCAGGGAACGAAAGCACGACGAAAATGAAGGGTAAGCGGTTTTGCGGGTGTCGCCCCACTGGAAAAGGGAATAAGAAATGAGCGACGGGTGTCGACCACGACAAGGAAAAATGACTTGAAATAACTTGCAGTCAGTGGCGCCAATCCCAGCGGGGCGGGGTAATGAGCGGCTGCTGGTTTTGACGAGCAGATAGTAATAAGCACACCATGTGAAGAACAATGAGCAAGCAAATCGTGCAAAGGGCATTTGCCTGCATTTAGCTTTGGGTGAATTATCACATTAATCACGGAGCCGCGAGAAAACAGTTCTGAATGCGAGACTCGTGCATGTAACATTATTTAGACTCCTGAATATGTTACGGTCTTCCGGAGCTAAACTGCTACGATTAAATAAACGCTTCCTTCGACCATGAAACCGCGATGTGAAATGTCCCACGCAGTGTTCGGGGCATTCTCCACTGTTTCACGAGTCATCCACCTTCCATGCAAGCTAAGGCAGTGCTTGAATTCCCGCCAATCATGCAGTCTGCGTACTGGCCTGGGTCCGATTCGCTGCACTAATTCAAGTTAGCAGGATGTTTTCTTTGTCATTACAAGCCGGCAATCACATCATTAACATCAATCCACCATTCAATCAAAACAAATCATCACTCACTTATGTGATGTATTGTTTTTATTGATTGGCGGATTGATATTAATGATGTGATTGCCGGCTTGTGACGACAAAGAAACCATCCTGCTAACTTGAATTAGTGCAATGATTAATGATGCACTAATTGAAGTGCATCATTAATGATGCACTTGAATTAGTGTCAATGATGCTGGGTAGATGTCGGCACATAATACAAATAATCAACCAGGACTAGTTCGCATTTCACATCAGTTCTATCCTGAGATACATTCAGACCAGTTTAAACATATAATGTATAAATATATACGTATATGTATATACATACAGATATATATATATATATATATATATATATATATATATATATATATATATATATATATATAATATATATAAAAATATATATATATATATATATATATATATATATATATATATATATATATATATATATATATTATATATATATATATATATATATATATATATATATATATATATATATATATATATATATATATATATATATATACATATATATATATAATAAATATATATATATATATATATATATATATATATATATATATATATATATATATATGTATGCATTATGTAACACTACAACATGTATCGCATTAATCTCCTGCTTTACACGACACTGGAGGCTCCGTATCAATTGTTTTTATCGGCGGGGAAAGCATTCTATATTATGCAAATCATCCTCTAGCGTTTCGTTAGAACAACTGAACTCCTCAGGCATTAAACAATAGAGGCGCGCAGTCACAAGCAAGCATACACTAAAAGATGGCCGCCCACACATTCTTGGGCGTCTCGATCAGGTAAATGCTGCTGAGAGTATATTAACAAACTGCACCACTCTCTCCAAACCAAAATTAAAACAGGACAGCAAGAGTGACATGGTGGTTAATCACTGCGGAAATATTTAAATATTCATGAGATGAGCTGATTCTTTTGCACCAATGGGATGAATTATCAGACACATATGAATTCAGCATGATAAATTTAACGATCAACGATACTACATAGCACAGTGCAGACTCCAATGTGTTCGTACCAGGCGGTACAATGCGATATCGTGCAGTGCAGACTCGGATCTGTTCGTGCCAGGGACTGTCCACGAAACAGAAAGAGCGTGCTCGTCATGTCCATTGAACGATTGATCGCTGAATCTTGACCTTGAATGATTAAGTGAGTGATAATTTGTTTTTATTGATTGGTGGATTGATGTTAATTGATTTCAGCTCTTGAGAGTCGAGTCCCAAGTGTCATTTCATCGTGTTGTGCCGTGGTGCACGGCCCTGAAGGTGCATGGTGATGCGTGTGGATAGTGTGGTAGTAGTGTGACATATGAGCAGGGGCGACGCTCCCAGCCACCAATGTGACATTCATATTCATACTATAATGCCTCCACTTCGCGTTGCGAAACGTTTGAAAGCCAGCATTCGATGTAAAGAACATCAAGCAAACTTTAAGTTTCATTTCAAGAACAAAATTACCATGAAAAAATAAATAAAACCTCCGAAATTCGATCTTGTCCACCCAACATCTCGCCGGTAACATGAACTAACACCGTCACCACTTGAATGGTGATACACTAAGGTGATGATTCATAAAGAGTATAAATTCGCATTGTCAGTAGTCAGATGCAGACCGACACCACTACCATGTTAGTGTGTTCAAAATCAAACTAAGCCATTGAGCTCTCGATTGGGTTTGAACGGAGATCACCCAAAATTGGCAAATCTACACTAATCTTACCGTGTCTAACCTAGCATAACCTAGCATAACTTAGCATAACCAAGTCTAACCTAGCCTAACCTAGCCTAGTCTAACCTAGTCTAATTCAGCCTAACCTAGACTAGCCTAGCCTAACATAGCCTAACCTAGAATAACTAAGCCAACCCCAACCAAACTTAACTGAAACTAACCCAACCTAACTAAACCTAACCAAACTTAACCTAACCTAACCAAACCTAACCAAACCTAACCAAGCCTAACCAAACCTAGCCAAACCTAACTAAACCTAACCAAACCTAACCAAGCCTAACAAACCAAACCTAACCAAACCTACCCAAACCTAACCAAACCTATCCAAACCTAATCAAACCTACCCAAACCTAACCAAACAAAATCAAACCTAACCAAACAAAATCAAACCTAACCAAAACTAACCAAACCTAACCAAACCTAACAAAATTAACATACCATAGCCTAGCCTACCTTAACCTAACTTGACCTGACCTGATCTGACTCAAGGAGTCTTTATTTAACCCGTCCCGTCTCCGGGGTCTGCAACCGCCCCCTCAGGTTTTTCGCGGATAGTGGGTGAACGGCGCGCGGCAGTGAGCCCAAATTTGGCATGCCTTTTCTCACATCAATTTGGCATGCTGTTTCAAATTTTTGAAGTCAGGTCAACTAGGGTCAACGAGTTAGTCAAGGTCAAGTGAGGTCACCTCCAAAAGCGTTCAACCAGTCGTCACGCTTTAACGAATTCAGATATTTTAATGAAACTTTCAGCGTTTGCTTATCTGTAGGGATGAAACAAAACATACGAGTCGAATTTTTCTCTTTTTTCGTTTTTGACTACATATAAATGTTGCGTATTTGCCACATTGCAGTACAAATAGAGGATTCTGGCTAAAGTAAGCATGTTTGATTGTATTAATAAATACTATTATTGAAAAGTAAAGAAAACGTATGAAGACATGACCTAACCTTTAGCAAGCCTCATTTGGTCTGACCTTTGCCTTTCCTACCTTTATTTCAATACTCCCTGCATGGATACATAGCACAGCTGTAATTTCCAGTATGTAGCGACAGTTACATTCATATAGCAATTCCTTCTCACGTTAGCACGGCTCGCGTTGAAGCTTGGCAGCCCAAGCGACTCCTCGTTAAATTATGGATATATTACGCATACACTGCGGATATTATTATCCCTCAAGCTGATCTAAGCCGATATAACACGAAATCAACTAATTTGACTAGCCTAGCCTAACCCAACCCATCCCAACCCATCACAACCCATCCCATCCTATTCCAATACCTCCAAACCTAACCTAGGCTATCATGACCTGACCTGACCTGACCTGATCTGACCCAAGAAGAATATTCCCGATATATATACATATAATCTAGATTATATATTTGCATATACCCTTTTCAATATTATATTTATATATTCCTGATATATATATATATATATATATATATATATATATATATATATATATATATATATATATATATATATATATGTATATTATATATTATATGATGTATATCGGGAATATATAAATGAAATTGAAAAGGGTATTGCAAACCAGATGAAACAACGAGGTCTGCTTGGGTCAGGTCAGGTCAGGTCAGGTCATGATACCCAGGTAGGGGGGGGGAGGAGCACAGAAACGCACTTAATATATAATATATATATATATATATATATATATATATATATATATATATCCTAAGTACAGTTCCCTCATAGAAGCCGCCATTTTACGTCGCGAAATTTTGAAAGGCACCATTTCAACGCCTGGAAAATTTAACCCGCGCCGTTTCGAGGAGGGGGTTGGCTGGAAGGCGCCCTTACCCCTCTATAAGGTTTTTCGCGGATAGTGCAAGAACGGTGCGCAACAGTGCATCTCAATTCGGTATACCGTTTATCATATCAATTTGGCATGTTGTGTCAATATTTTGGGGTCAGGTCATTTAGAGTTAACGAGTTAGTCAAGGTCAAGTGAGGTCACCTCCAGAAAAGTTCAACCAGTCGTCACGCTTTTATCTGATGAATACATTTCCATGGATCTATCAGCGTTTGTTTTTCATTAGGAACGAAACAAAACGCAGTAGAGAAATTTTTTCTCGTTTTTGATTACTTATTTGTCTTGCATATTTCCCCATTACAGATGAAATCCAACATTCTGGCTAAAGTAAGCATTTGCATGAGAACAATTTGACTTCACATCGATTGAAAAAATTCTGGAACTCCATATTGTTTCTGAAATGCAACCGTGCACGTACACCCAGTTTGACGGTTCCATGCCTATTGAGGTTACACGCTTTTGCTACGTTGACTTCAGTTATGCTGCTTTGTTGACTCAAGGCTGACTGAACTGCACGTTGCTCCCCTTCACGCGACGGTATTATGATGTATGCTACGAGGAGGATGAATATGCTTCAGTGTCCGTAGCATCCCTGAGTAATTCGCCTTGCCAGTAGTAATTTGCTAAGCAATGCAATTTCCGATTACCTTCCCTGACTCCATACTATCCTCACTTTCTTCCCGATCCATTCATTAATGATCTTTCCTGTCCCGTCCTTATTCCCTTTCCCCGCCCTTCCACAGTCGCCTTCACTGGTCCCGTTACTTAGTTCCGTCCCCGGTTCCCTTTCTCGGCTGCATTCTCCGGTCCCCCTCCGCGGTCCCTTTCCCAGTCCTCTTCCCAGGTCTCCTTCCTGGCATCCATCCCCGATCCCCCCGGTCTCATTCCCGGCCTCGGTCCAGTTCCCGTTCCCGTTCCCGTTCCCGTTCCCGGTCCCGTTCCCGGTCCCGTTCCCGGTCCCGTTCCCGGTCCCGTTCCCGGTCCCGTTCCGCGGTCCCGTTCCCCGGTCCCGTTCCCCGGTCAGGTTCCCCGGTCCGGTTCCCGGTCCCGTTCCCGGTCCGGTTCCCCGGTCCGTTCCCCCGGTCCAGTTCCCGGTCCCGTTCCCGGTCCCGTTCCCGGTCCCGTTCCCGGTCCCGTTCCCGGTCCCGTTCCCGGTCCCGTTCCCGGTCCCGTTCCCGGTCCCGTTCCCGGTCCCGTTCCCGGTCCCGTTCCCGGTCCCGTTCCCGGTCCCGTTCCCGGTCCCGTTCCCGGTCCCGTTCCCGGTCCCGTTCCACGGTTCGGTTCCCCGGTATCTCTGGTCCCCCATCATGGCCCAATCCCCAGTATCTTGCCCCTCCCCGATCACCTTTCACTGTCACCCCCATAAACTGGTCCCATTCACGTATCACCTGCACCAGCCCATTATCCCGGTCCGCGTTGCCGGTCCCTGTTGCCGGTACCCGTTGCCGGCCCCTTTGCGGTCCCGGTTGCCGGTCCCCGTTGCCGGTCCCCGTTGCCGGTCCCCGTTGCCGGTCCCCGTTGCCGGTCCCCGTTGCCGGTCCCCGTTGCCGGTCCCCGTTGCCGGTCCCCGTTTGCCGGTCCCCGTTGCCGGTCCCCGTTGCCGGTCCCCGTTGCCGGTCCCCGTTGCCGGTCCCCGTTGCCGGTCCCCGTTGCCAGTCCCGGTCCCCGTTGCCGGTCCCCGTTGCCGGTCCCCGTTGCCGGTCCCCGTTGCCGGTCCCCGTTGCCCGGTCCCCGTTGCCGGTCCCCGTTGCCGGTCCCCGTTGCCGGTCCCCGTTGCCGGTCCCCGTTGCCGGTCCCCGTTGCCTGGTCCCCGTTGCCCGGTCCCCGTTGCCGGTCCCCGTTGCCGGTCCCCGTTGCCGGTCCCCGTTGCCGGTCCCCGTTGCCCGGTCCCCGTTGCCGGTCCCCGTTGCCGGTCCCCGTTGCCGGTCCCCGTTGCCGGTCCCGTTGCCGGTCCCCGTTGCCGGTCCCCGTTGCCGGTCCCCGTTGCCGGTCCCCGTTGCCGTCCCCGTTGCCGGTCCCCGTTGCCGGTCCCCAGCCCTCCTCCTCACTTCCTTTCCCCCTTTTACTAACAAAAAAACTAAATTTAACCCCCCCCCACCATATATACCAACATCTGTGCGTGGTGCTGGATTTAATTTTCGGCGCAAAAATGTAGACTTTTAGGGATATCCAAGATTTCCAGTTACGATCAAATTACTCGTCACAAAGAAAGTCCGGGGACACCGTCAGCATCAGAGTAACATATGCTATCGGTACATGATAATCTTGGCCCAAGACTTGCTGTGATAGGCACGGTAATGAAGTGGAAACAGAGCCGTTTTTACCTATCACAACATGTACCTAATCGTGTCACAATAACTCGCCACCGCTACACGATAGGAGAACGTCACATTTGTAGTCGGTACATAGAGCCGAGTAATAGAACCAACGGCGTTGCACCTATTTCCACCGTTTTCAAGCCCCAGACACAATCGTGAAAAATGATGAAAACTGCTGCTTTTTATTTACACAGTTCCACCGAGTGCACGTACCACGTGCAGCAAATTTGTGTGCACTCCTGAACTTTGTGATCATCTTGGCTACATCGAGGTGTTTGTTTCCTGATGATTCGCCCAGTGGTTGCCGAACTATGCTGCAGACATCGGACCAGTCCGGCGTACCGATATCGGTAAAAATCCGACGCCAAAAATTACAATTTCCCATGTTATTCCAATGAGAGCCGGTCGAATTGGCGTCAACCGCCTCTCCGGTCACTCAATCGCCCCTCGGATGTTGCGTACTGGTCCGATTGTTGGGAAACCATCATCACCAGGTAGTCAACACAGCGGGCTTTCACGTGGTGCCATTCCTGGACCAATGAACCCCAGGTGAACGCCTAAACGTGAAAAAAAAGTGTGCCATGCACATTTTTTGTCGGAACATTTTGACCCAAATGTTAAAGCAACGGAGGTTTGTCCACATTTCAAGGTCGTGTCACGTGGTCCACGCTGACGTCACGGTTACAGTTAAATTGCAGTTAAACTTTACCAAATGCGACACAATACACCATACCACACTATCACATATTCCGATTGGCTTTGCCACGGTAGGCGACGGAGGGTGGGAGAAGCGTCCCCCAAACTTCGTGATGTTTACCATTATTCCTATGTATCGCTATAGCGTTGCATGAACAAAATCAACCTGAAAACCCTCTCGCCCTTCCCTTACTCAGAATCCATGGCGAAGCCCATGCATATTGCACCAGAAGCTTAGTCCACATGTTGCAGGGATGTCCGCATTCCGCCACACCCTACTCGTAGCAGCAAGCAATACGACAGGCTGCGCGTCACGTTCTCGGTAGGCTCCGCTGCCCACGCTTCTGCAGCTGGCCGGTCGCTACCCACCTCATCAGAGCCAGATGCGGCACATTTGTCACCAGCTGGCTGGCCGCCCGGAGACGACAGCTGCTCATGCCGTCACAGGAGCTCCCTCAGCTCCCTCATCATGTCTCTCGGCTGCACTGCTCCTCATGCCGTCACAGGAGCTCCCTCAGCTCCCTCATCATGTCTCTCGGCTGCACTGCTCCTCATGCCGTCACAGGAGCTCCCTCAGCTCCCTCATCATGTCTCTCGGCTGCACTGCTCCTCATGCCGTCACAGGAGCTCCCTCAGCTCCCTCATCATGTCTCTCGGCTGCACTGCTCCTCATGCCGTCACAGGAGCTCCTCACTCCCTCTCAGCTCCTCATCATGTCTCTCGGCTGCACTGCTCCTCATGCCGTCACAGGAGCTCCCTCAGCTCCCCCATCATGTCTCTCGGCTGCACTGCTCCTCATGCCGTCACAGGAGCTCCTTCAACTCCCTCACATGTCTCTCGGCTGCACTGCTCCTCATGCCGTCACAGGAGCTCCCTCAGCTCCCCCATCATGTCTCTCGGCTGCACTGCTCCTCATGCCGTCACAGGAGCTCCCTCAGCTCCCTCATCATGTCTCTCGGCTGCACTGCTCCTCATGCCGTCACAGGAGCTCCCTCAGCTCCCCCATCATGTCTCTCGGCTGCACTGCTCCTCATGCCGTCACAGGAGCTCCCTCAGCTCCCTCATCATGTCTCTCGGCTGCACTGCTCCTCATGCCGTCACAGGAGCTCCCTCAGCTCCCTCATCATGTCTCTCGGCTGCACTGCTCCTCATGCCGTCGCAGGAGCTCCCTCAGCTCTTCATCACGTCTCTCCGCGGCACTGCTCCGTGAACGTCATCTGACGTCACGTCACGCCGGACAACACTTGGCTTGTCAGCGGGTCACTGGTCACACACAGCCGGCTAAAGCGGTCACATGGAGCGTGCTTGAGCGACGGTTTGTGCATACTTCAGCGCATGCCGACGCACAGTGTGATAACTCGAAGGGAAACTGGCCAGAAATCATTGCGGACAAAGTATGTTAGTTGCCGGAGCGAGTTTGGTCCTGATCGAAAGAGCTTCAAATTTAGAACATATGGAGGAGCTCGATTACCTTAAAGATTGCTTAACCAAGGAATGTCACAGGTCATGCCTGCTCGTGGGAATGAAGCATTCCGCTCCCTCGATGTTGCTCTGCGAAATATCTCTGGAACCAATTGAGGTAGGCAGATGAAATTGTGCACACACCCACATGAGTACCTAGTGTACCTTGTTTTAAAAGGTCGACGTCCGGCCATGCCGAGCATTTGGCTCTGATCATAATGACGTCATAAGCAATGTCCATGGGGCCCATGTATCGGATACTTATTAGTTAGCGATGGTTATGCGAGCATTCTGCACTGTAAATATGATATAATAATTGCTGCGCATAATAGATCCGATATCTCCTTGTCCCAAGGGGCTGAAATTATGCCAGAATGTATCCATAATATATGGCACACAAGTAAAATATGGGTCTCTGAAGAGTGAAGACACGTCGAGCCGTGTTCCCGTCGTTCCGAATCACCCGCGGGTTGCTGTTCCACAAGACCCAGTCTCCCCCGAAACCGCCGCTGTAATTTCTTCTTCCTTTTTTTCCACACACATCTTGTTTCCTTCGCCAGACACCGCCCACACTTTGACCTCAAGACGGTAGGATATGTGTAGAACGCACCCAAAACATCGAACTCATGCATAGTTGGGAGACGGAGCTGGCATGTGCCCTCGCGGGCAGGTCGAGCCATTCTGCTGGAGCAGCAGAGAGAACATTCACCTGACGAGGTGTGCACCCACAGACGGCGCATGTCACGCTGCTGCCCGTGTTGGTCACAGCGTTCGCCACCTTGCCGTCAATCGTGGTGACTTAAAGATTGAGAGACTGGTACCACTGTGAGACTGGTACGGTCTGTTATGATGACACAAGTCGGCCTCATTAGACGTATGTCGGATTCAACACAGTCTCGTTCTTTCCGGGAGGTCTCTGTTGTCTTGCGCTTTCACTGGATCCGCAACGGCCGGCAGAAGCGGGTTGAAGACGGCGTTGGGTTGGTCCAGACCCAAGTGCCACCGACCGTCAGTTGCAAGGACAACATAGTGGTGCAAATTTGTATACAACAGACCATAGTACAACATATTTTCCTCTGCGGCTTCGTCGCCGTCTTCCATCTGTTTGCATTTATATTGCCCTGTGGCCCCGACAAACCCACATTCGACGTGAACCACGGCCCAAGTGCAGGTGCTAGATGCCGTCGACAGCTGGTCGGTAGGTGGTGCTGAGTCGGTGCGGGCGACAGACGGCAGACATGCCAACAGCTGCTGCGTCCGTGAAAACCTGCAGAGTCACCTCGGCTGACGTCTCCGTGAATTGCGTGCTGCTGACTGCCGGACAGCTCTCTGCCTTGGCCTCATGCACCTTTCCATGAGTGGACAGGATGTCTGTCTTCGCTGCATCATTTATCACTCGGCGGACCGTACGGTAGCCGTGCACAAACAAGTCAGCCGACACACATCGCCAGCGCACGGCCTCCTGGCATGCCTCTGGCTCACTTTGGAGCTTGTGAAAGCCCGGTGAATCTTGCTGGACAGATTCGGTAATGTCGCAGCACGAAAGCCACGTCCTCCATACCCTCAGCATGGGCACTTTGTCTGACAGCCTCCACGAGCTGCAGAGAACTGTGCTGTTGTTGATTGAGGACGCCCGACGCGCTGAGCTGATCGTCGTCGTTGTCGGTCGTCGTCGTCGCGCTGAGCGAAGTCTAGCTGGTCGCCCTCACGCCCCGTACACGGCCTCGTCATCAAAGCTGGTCTTGGTTTCATCATCACCCACGATGTGGTCACTTACCATTTACTCTGGACTCGCTTACATTTAACCGACCTTTCTTTAAGTTCTTGGCGATCAAGTCGGCTCCCTTGCCCACCATCGATGACTCACTCAGGAGATAATCCTGAGGGATTTTCTCCATAACTAACTGCATACTATAATTAAGTACATGAGCATAGTAGTTGTCACGCCCAAACGCTTTAGCACAGGTTAGCAAGTCAGCTAATTCCTCTCTGCTGACGTGCACCTCCATGCTCACTGTGCGCAAAATCCAACCACACTGGCCCGACCCGTACAGGCGAGGACAGCTCCCCTGCCATGGGAAACGTCAGTTGGGGAGGTTTTTGTATTGGCATAAAGACCGCTGGATCAGGTTACCCGGTCAGGACACAACACCAGCCGACGCGTCACGGCGACCGGCTCGGGCGTTCCCCTGCCCCCCCCGGGCTGGCCACCGCACCGATCCTTGTCGAAATACAATTGATCACTACCGATGTTAGAGCAGCTAGGTCTGGCCCAAATATACGATACGTATAGCCAAATGATCGCTGATTCCATTGGGTTGGTCTCCGGCTGTGCGCTGTTGTGCGCTTTTTAAAACCTTCGAACTCGGAGGTAATAAACGCGATTGAAATGACTGATTTTGTATACAAAATAGCAAATTGTGAATCGCTATATGCCTTTTGGAATTGCTTAGCGCACTGAGAACGTTCTCAGCTATCACTTTATATCTCACTTGCTCTAGTTTTTAGAATGCAACTCAGTCGTCAAATTCCGACAACATTTATGTACATTTGCACCGTATTTTTTCACACGTAATGTTTTCCATGTTGATGGATTTGTTACTGTGTCAAATTTTGTGAAAATTGTCCTCCAAACTATGGCCCGGTGTGCCTCAAGCATTTGCTGATGCAATGGCGCCACAAATATGGCCGGACAAAATAGCCGAGAAATTCATTTCTGGCCACTTTTCCGAGTTATCACACTGTGCAACGGTTGGTCTTGTATCTCCTCTGCGGTGCCTCGTCACTGTAGACATGGATCGGCGGCGACGGAGAGCACACCATGTCAGCTCCACGTATCGGCAACTTGTGCAGCCAAGCTGGCCAGTCACACGGCACCGCGAATACAGTCTGCAGCACACACTGCTCTGTTGTTTCTAGAGCACATGGTGGCGAAGTTAGTATGCATCTACCGGCTTGGCGGAGGCGGGCGCCCCCAGTATGACTTAATGTCGAGAGCTAGCATGCCATGATCGGCGCTGCTAACGTATGCAGTACTGCAGAGGCCCGCATTACTGAGTGCCTAAAAGAATAATGCATGTCTCTGTATCTGTTTGTTGCTGATCGACGATAAGGCTCATTCCTTCACGATCTCGGCGTGGGCTCGCTTTGTCCCCACCCGAAGCATATCGCATACGTATGGCTGGAATGGACCATACGCGGAGGTCCACACGGTACCAGAAATACATAACTGGCTCCATTGCCCTCATTCATGCGTGCATGTGTTAGAGGCTTACTGATACACGTCATTATCGCAGCATTCGCAGCGGGCATGGTCCATGTCCATTTGCGTGGATTTTCCCTCACAAATGTTGCATATCAGAGTTAACAGCTTTGGCATCAACTTTGGCGTCGATATGGCGATTTGGTAACAGTTTTGGGATCAAATTTGTCGTCGAAAAGCGTGCGTCGTCAACAAACATGCATCCGTCAAATTGGATGTATGTGCCTAGCTGCATTTCAAAGATAATGTGGAATTACAAAATGTCATCAATCGAAGTGATAACTGACTCAACTTTTCCTCAAACCGAAAGCTCGACCAGCTTAACCACATTCCCCAAGGTAGAACCAGTGTTAACCAGGTAAAAGGCGTCACATGCCTTTCGCCGTTTTGGCATCTTTATGTGCACTAAAAGCGCCGATTTCACGTTGCGATTTTTTTGAGCCCACCAGTTCGACGCCCGAAAATCCTAGGCTAATTTTAAACTTCAGTCCAAAAAAAAACTGAAAAAGTAAAATAAAGCAGCAAAATTCCATCTCGTCCTCCCACCATCTAGCCGGCAACATGCACAAACATCTTCACCAAAGGAATGGAGATTCACTGACGTAATGGTTCATGAAGAGCTGATTCTACCTTGGTTAATGTGGTCAGGCTGGTCAAGCTTTTGGTTTTAGGAGAAATTGAGGGGTTATCACTTCGATTGATATAATTATGTAACTACACGTTATCTTCGAAATGCAGTTGGGCACATGCACCAAATTTCAAGAATACATGTTTGTTGACGACACACGCTTTTGCTATGCTGATTTCAGTTCTGCTGCTTGATTGATTAAAGAAGTACTGAAGTGCACGGTGCTCCCCTTCACGCGATGACATTATGCTGAATGTTCAGTGGATGTTGAGCGGAGGGTGAAGACGCTTCAGTGTGTGTTCGTAGCAGAATAGGTCTGGCATGAGTAGTATGTGGGGATTGAACTTTTGCCAGCAAAAATGGCGAACGGTGCTCAGCTACACTTTGTCGAATATGCGCGCTGCGGTTCAAGACACCGTGTGGGAGCGGACCCGCCGTTATACGAGCACTGGGTCGAGAAGGGCAGAGGGTCCTTCACTTCCAGCGTCAACTATAGCGAGCGCTGTGTTCGGCGGAGGAGCCTTGATTACTTAAGTTCCTCCCAAGCACGAATGAATTTCCCAATAGACATAAAAACTCCGATATTTATAGTTTATTTATTTATTTATTTCACAACACATGCCCTCCATGTGCACTGGCTATTATGGACAGTCTGGGTATAACTCACAGATATTTACAAAGAAAGGATTGATTTGTGGTCAGTAGTGGGAGCAGATGCGCAACAAACATTCCTACACCAACATAATACAATACCCATATCACTCTCTGCACTACACACACCGTGCTTGCTACACAAGCTATAAACGAGTGGTTTGTAGAAGTGATAGGAAAGCGATGACGTAAAGGTGACTTCGTAATGTACACATATCAATTTTGTAAGATTTGTTTTGTGTGACTAGTGTTGTTCATGGAGATAAGCTAGTGCGTGTTTCTTGAAGTTAGACAGCCTCGATGTTTTTGTTTCAGTAGCAAGTTTGTTATAGTGGAAGACAGACGAGTAGAGAGACCTTCTGCGGCCAGCCTCTCTGTGTATGGCTGACAGACGCAGGTGGTCGTCTGCACGTGTGTGACGGTTTCGCATGTTAGAGTTTGCAGTGATTTGCCGGCAATGTGCGTTGGCTCACCCGTCAGATTGATCTTGTGGAGCAAACTGAGGCTATGAAATAGATACAGGTCAGCTGCGGTAAGGAGACCCAACTCGTTACGGGCAAGAGAAATATGATCAAATTTTCGTAGACGTGACACGACTCTAGTGGCGAAGTTAATGATCTTACCTAGTCTGTGGATGTTTGCTGACGACCCGTTCCCGTAAACAGATATGCAGTAGCGGATATTGGATGTAACTAAGCTATTGACTATAGTGAAGAGGATACTGGTCGACAGCTGGTGACGCAGATGGCTCAGGGACAGAAGGAACCCAGTGCACTTGCGGACCACCACAGCTACATGGGAATCCCACGACATGTGGCGATAAAATGTCACCCCAAGGTTCTTACACGAATGGCTCTCATCTATTACGGCGTTCGTAAAGCACACTCGTATCTGGGTAATATTACGATGATTTTGACGCGATCCGAACGTAGGAAGCTAAGGTTTGATCGGGTTCACCTTCAAACCGTCATCCAGAAAGTAGTCGTAGAGTTGGTTCAGACATGTCTCCGTCTGACATATCAGATTTGGGAGATCAGATTTGCGACCGGAGATGAGGACCTGGGTGTCGTTTGCGAACTGGGTGACATATGCTACCGGGACGTGCAAACTGAGGTCGTTCGAAAAGATGCAATAGAGGAGTGGACCTAATGAAAGACACCTATGCTGTTTGGGAGAAAGGAGGAGAGATGCCTGTTTCCGCGTTTGCTGAGGTCAAAAATGCAAAAAAAGAGCTACTTCCAAACGGTGCATTGCTAGTATTTTTTATCTCTATCTCTCTCTCTCTCTCTCTCTCTGGGGTGGTGGTGTGTGTCGGTGTCTGTGTGTGTGGTTTGTTTTTTTTTTTTGTCTGTCGCGTCGTCTGTCTGTCTGTCTGTCTGTCTGTCTGTCTGTCTGTCTGTCTGTCTGTCTCTCACTATCTCTTCAGTTTCCCTCTTTTGGTTAGGATCCACGCATATGAGGCTAAGCACAGCAATATGGAAATGCATATGTTATTTGTGATTGAATATGTAGTAAGTACCAAGATGTTTGTTCATGCGAAAATGTTGTCATGATGTCATTCTGATAACTGCTTAATCCGTAAGAATATATATGGGAGCTTGAACAGGTGCCATCTGACCATTGTATAAGCTCGGCTTGCAGATATATTGCTGTGAATGCGATGTTTACTGCGAAGCTAGATGTAAGCACTGGACACTGCCCGGCAATACGCATGACACCGATTGTCGACTGTTGGCTATCGTTGCCGCCAGATCGGCCAAAGGATCACGCTGGTTGAATAGAAGGCATGTATGACACCTGGCATCCACTTAGCACCGAGCCGCAGATCATGAATATTCCCCCGAAGAGAGCTGCAGGGCTTCGTCGGGCAGGAATTTCCGTCGATGCACGGCTGACATCGATACCCCGCTGCCGGCTGTGCTGTACAGGAAGTCCAGACCGCAGACAAAGCAATCAGCGCCATCGTGTGGCTGCGGCAGTAGGAGCGTCGGCTGGTCGGGATCAGCGCCGCTGTAGTGTCGTCTGGTCGGGATCAGCGCCGCTGTATGTCGGGATCAGCGCCGCTGGAGCGTCGTCTGGTCGGGATCAGCGCCGCTGGAGTGTCGTCTGGTCGGGATCAGCGCCGCTGTAGTGTCGTCTGGTCGGGATCAGCGCCGCTGTAGTGTCGTCTGGTCGGGATCAGCGCCGCTGTAGTGTCGTCTGGTCGGGATCAGCGCCGCTGAGTGTCGGTCAGCGCCGTGTGTCGTCTGGTCGGGATCAGCGCCGCTGGAGTGTCGTCTGGTCTGGATCAGCGCCGCTAGAGCGTCGTCTGGTCTGGATCAGCGCCGCTAGAGCGTCGTCTGGTCTGGATCAGCGCCGCTGGAGCGTCGTCTGGTCGGGATCAGCACCGCTAGAGTGTCGGCTGGTCGGGATCAGCGCCGCTGGAGTGTCGTCTGGTCGGGATCAGCACCGCTGGAGCGTCGTCTGGCCGGGATCAGCACCGCTGGAGCGTCGTCTGGTCGAGATCAGCGCCGCCCCGCGGCCGGCCGTGCAACGGTCACCCGGCGAGTCTCCGGGAGCGCCAGAGCCGTGCAACGGTCACCTGACGAGTCTCCAGGAACGCCAGAGCCGTGCATTGTCGCTGCTGGACTCTGGGGCTCCGACGGGCCGGCCACCCAACATACCTCTACAGAAGGTGGGTTGGTGTTCTCCTTCAAGCCTGCATGATGTCATCCGACGTTTTTTAAAAAATATGTATCAATATCAATATGGTCCAATATGGTGCAGAAGACTTCCCTCAATTCATACGCAGTGGTTATTTATATTTTGTATCAGCTACAACCAAATATACCAAACCTAGTTGTCTTCCGCTGGCCAGGTGAGTTATAATCTTGTCCTGTTCTTTTCATAGTACTGCTGGGGGCGTGGATGGCCGAGTGTTTAAGGTGTCGGGCTATGGGTACCAGGGGCCCCGGGTTCGACACCAGCGCCGCTCGGGACATTTCCCAATCCCGCGGCCCACCGGCGAAACAGTGTGGGCGGCGCGATTAGCCTTAAGTGTGCATGAAGTGCGTCGTGAACCACCTAATACACAAACAAACAATATCCCTTCCGATGTGAAATATTTTGAAGATTTGTGTGTTTGATGATACCAGCATGAAATTTGGTACACAGTTAGTGTGTCCTTGGGAACATCTCTTGCTATCGGACCAGTCCAGATTCTGGACTATGCTGCGACCAAGGACTGCACAGACATTCCCGGACTATGTCACTGATGCCTTGATGCCATTCGTCTCATCTCAGCTTCAGCATGTGGACCGATTAGACATTATCTGGGATGTGCACTCGCCAGAAAGCTTTAAGGCGGACACCTCTTGCAAGAAAGGAAAAATGGAATTAGAAGAGTTGGGATATCAGGTGCAGTTCCTGGAAATTGGCAAGCGTTTCTCCGTATAGGTGACAACAAGACAGAGTTGTTCTCCCTCAAGCCTTCAAATGTAGCAGGTATCGACCTATCAAACAGGTCATCACCATACAGGACAACGACGTGCATTGCACTAACCGCCAGGATGTGTCATATCTGGCTCCATGCTCGCATGAGAGGCCGACACTTGCATCCTCATGTACCTAGAGGATGCCATAAAACAGGGGTACAGCAAAGTGTCAACACGCACAGTTGATACAGACGTAGTAACCCGACCATAGCATCGGCCCCTTGCCTCAACATCTCTGAACTGTGGATTGCCTTTGGTACTGGGAAGAGCTTCCAATCCGTCGCTGCTCATGAGATAGCCAAAGCTCTTGTTCCTGACAGATGTGCTGCCTTCCCGATGTCTCACGCCTTTACTGAGTGTAACACTGTGTCCTGTTTTGGAGATAGGGAAAAGCACTGCATATGACACCTGGAACACCTATGGATATGCCACTCCAGCATTCTGTGCCTTGGCTGCTCAGCCCGACCCACATGCCATAGAGGAGTAGCTGAAACAACTGGAGCGATTTGTGGTCTTGCTATGTGATCACACCATAAAGACATAAAAAGACATAAAAGATTAGTGCAAATATGAGCCACAAGGGCTCTTCTTGGTTGCACTCTGTACACTGAACCAGTTGCCCACCAAATCTGTCAATCACCCCTCCCTGTAATACTGAAAAGCAAGCCCTCTATTCTGATAATGATTGTCCATGCTGTTTTTAAATATGTTCAATGTGCTGCTACTGAAAATGTTTTCTGGAAGCTGGTTCCAGTGTTCTACTACCCTGTTGGTGAAGAAAGTCTGCCTTAACCTTGTTCTGCTGTGGTTAACTTTAATTTTGAATTTTAATGACCTCTAATTGCATCATTTCTGTTCAATTCAAAGATTTCCCCGAGATATCCCCTCTCCAGACCATGGACAAATTTAAAGACATGCAAAGCAAGTACAGGTGCTGGGTGAAATGTGGGAAAAGAAACAAATTTGCAACTATCATACTAAAAATGGCAACATCATGGCCTGAAAAACAAAGGAACAAAGGTATGTGCACATACATCCAGACATGAGCAGGGATGAAATAATTGATGCAACTGAGAAAGGACCATACAGAACAGAAAGAACATGGAACAATAGCTCCAATCACCAAACACGAGACAACACCCTAGCTGGACGAATTGCTTCCCAGAGGTCTGACCTAGGGGAGTATGTTGTCAGGATAACCAGGAGTGGGAACGCAGGCAGAGGGGGAAAGGACTAGGGGAATGGAAGTAAGCCCAGAGCAGCAAAACTGATCACACATGTGTACTTCAACTGAACATATGGTGCCAGATGGCTGAAATATATACAAGATACCTTTATGAAACAATACTTACTGGTATCATCATAATAACCTAATCATCTTGATCATTTTGGTAAGGTGAGTGGTTCTGATTCAATGAAGCAGTGTAGGATTTTCATATTTTTTTCTTGGTAGTGGAGTACAATTTTTTTTAGGCTGGAGTACAAAAAAACAGGTATGCACTAACTGACAACTGACCTTGTTTTAGTGGGGCTGAAAACCAATGTCACCATTTTTGTATGCATGAACATCTTGCCAAACTAAGCCATGCCCAAAATTTTGCTGCACTAAAAAAATGAGTTGTCCATAACCAGGTGGCATTGCTTTAATGGAATTAAAAATAAATGTCAGCATTTCATGCTGTATGTACCATACAAGCATTATATATGTACATATAGCTAACTGCTAAGTCAGCAATATGTCAGCCAGCTGAGTCGTGAATATGTGCAATTGTGTCGAGGAATGCATCTAGTGGGAAATGCCCTCAGTAGCCAAAGTACTCCCCAAAATATACCCATGATATATGGAAATGGGATAGATGTTGCCTGAGTGTAGGTGCGTGAAGCAATTCCAGAGTTCACAAACAAATATTTATGATGAATGGGCTTGATGTGATGTGAATGCACAAATAACATCTCTGTTGGCAGAGCTCAGGATGACTCGCACTCACTCATATTGGGCGGACCACACAACCGGGATCATCCTTCAACAAACACTTCTCCGAGGGACTGGTCCCACGACTAATGGGCCGAGTTCACCCGCGATTCATTGGAATTATTGCTAACTTCAGTTGTCTTTAGACGGATTGGTGGCCAAGATCTCGAACGCTCCCCAAATGCGTTTCATGGCCCCAGTGGGTCCCGTCGCGATGAGCCGGTTTTACAGCGGAAGTTTCGTCATAGGTCACGTGGTCTCAGGAACAAGATAGAGGGAGAATACCCGGCATAATGATGTGCATAAGTTAAAAGCGACCACAAAATAAAATTATTACATCAGTTTTAATAACGAAATATGTTTTACTATTCATGCTGTCGAAATAAGGAGAGTTAATCTTACGACATCAGCAAATTTTAACATGTTTCTGATTTACGTGGAGACTGCACACAGCTCTATGGAATATGAGAGCCAACGAACGACTGCCATATATATAATTTGTGCTGTTATTAAATTAGCGAAGGATGAGGTTATAAGCCAACTTCAGGCGCAATGGTAGAGAAAATAATAACAAAAGCATACTTAATCCATGTTGACCAAGTCTATAAATATGGGTTTCGGAATATTTAATGGTTTAATGAAAATTATACTAAAACAGTCCGTCTAAAATAGTTTTATTCTCACCACCAAGAAGGTTATTTTGCATGAAAAAGCTGAGACAAAGAATTCAAACCCATTCTTATTAATATTAAAAGTTCCTTCATGTACTTGTTTAGTTCATGTCTGGAATGTTTAGTTGAAGCAAGGATCGAGTTAGGAGTATCTAGAGCTGCTAGACGGGAGTACAAATTGTCCCTGTAAAACCGCTCACAGGCGGTTTTATTTTTCTTCTTAGATAGAGCTGGTCGGATTCGCTACCTCAGCCCTAGAAGTACAACTGATCATGGGGCGGGGAAACAGGGAATGGGTCGGAGTAAATTTCGGAACATGTATTACGGACCCTTCACTGACACTGATGAACCCAAAATGTGGTTATATTTCAAGGCGCATGTTTATCTTCGCACACATTTACAAAAAAATATGCGACAGTCATGCAAAAGTGCACAAATGACATTGGTTTCTTGGTGTAATCGCCTCGGAGAACTTGCTTGCTCCGGGGCGGATTTTAGGAAATTTGAAGTGATTTTCTTGCATTGAACGGGCTCATTGTGTCTAAAAAAAAAGTTGTCCCTTTAACAAAACGACCTTCGATTGCGCATTCAAAGCATTTACTGGCGAAACCAGGCTTCAAATTTATACTCCGGTAACACCAAGTACTCCCAGATTTGCCAACTAGAGATTTCTGTTGCTTCTTGGCGAGTACTCCAGCGCAAGGCTATAGAACACCTCTAGGCTCCGACGACCACACTCTGTAGGCGCCCCGCTCTGTACGCTTTGTACTGCCTTTCAAGGATGTGTAGTGACGTTGGCTGGTCGGCGCGCTGGGGTCGCGGAAACTGCTAGTTGTTGTCAGGTCGAGTGGTAGCACTCGACCAAACAATGTTGTTCTTCGTTTTCCCTTCTGGAGTACAAAATATTTAATTTAGTCTAGTCACAATCCTGGAGTACAAAATGTATTGGTATGCATGACACCAACAAACTCCAGTTTTTCCAACACTGCAATGAAGTGAAACATATAAACAGGCATGTGAACACCAGCATTCTTGATGGATGACTTTTTGACTCATATGCAATGACCAAACAAAGATGCCCCTGGCCTGCTCCCATTCATACTGCCAGTGTGCTATTAGTATGACGTGGGAGTATGGTGAGTGAATGTGTGTGTGAATGAAGAATGAGCCACTTACCATGGCCTGCTTCAAAGAAGCATCTTAACCTGAACCACCAGGGGTGTCAAGCAACAGCTCCAGTTGCATTTGATAAATTATGGAGCAGCCTGCCCAGAAGGTGTAGGCAAACCAATGAAGAAGGTGGATGATATTCACCAGTGTGATGTTTAACACACAACATACCTATGAAGACTGGCTGGTGATACATTGCTGGAACATGTGGAACTGATTGATGGAAACACTTATTATTATAAATTTGACACTTTCAGTGATAGTAACTTGCATCCATCCGTCTTGGCACCTGTGCTTCGGTCTTCTGGTGCAATGCAAAATTAACTGATCTGGTTTACTGATTCGGTCCTGCCTGTTTCCCTGGATGTCATGCAGATATTCCTGTTAGATACCTGATAAAACATGCCACCAACTGGTTTTAGACATCTGAAATTTAACTTGTCCAGCTAATTAGGTACCTGCATATGTTACCTGCCAAATCAACATGATGTAAATCAAACTATTCCTACCTGCATTTGTATTTTAACTATCAAACTATTCCTATTATCAAACTATTCCTACCTGACCTGCATTTATATTTTAGCACTGTGATAAATGCATAGATAGGAGTTAGTAACAGATGCATAATTACCTATGTAGGTACCTATGCAATCATATATATATTCACACAGGTCCTGCCTGGGTACATGCCTGTCTGCCTTGGTGGGTAGTACCGACCTAGGTACCTACATTCACTTTCATTACCTACATCATATTTCACACTAGCCAAAACATGCACCTCAACCTGCTCATGGTGATAGTAGGCAGGTGCCTTGTACCTGCCTACTTATTCATTCCGGCTGTGAGCATACTAACTCAATTAACTCGTGCATATTTACTCAGTTTAGGCAAATAGCTGAACAAATGCTTGGATCAGGACGCTTACATGCACTGACTTCTACCACCACCCAGCACCTAAACAAACAAAAATACAACACACGTTCGTACTACGCTCTGTGCAAGGCCGTACTCCTATGCGTAGTTAACCTACCGCTCATTAGACATTTATAAATGAAATAGAGAAGGAACTGTTGGTTAGTACTTTGTAACAAATGAAGCTTGTCATTTTAGAGAAGTTATATATTAAATTTGTGTTGAAATAAATTAAGTAACTTCGTTGTGTAATGGGAAATTGTTTCTGAATACATAGACAAAATAAATATATTCATGTTTTGCTTCCGAGAAACTCTTTGGATGTGACTTGTGCATGGCTTCCTTCATAACGAGTTTTTTCTTTCTTTCTTTTTACAGACACCCATTGCATTACTTTCCTCAACATGCTAGTATCACTTCAGCAATGGTGTAAATATTCTCCACTTATCGCTAGGCACCTCCGGTCTGAGTATGTAATCATCTGAGTCTGGTGCGAAGGAGTGTAGTATATTGTTATAATACAACTATTGAACTACCTTGCTGCAAAGGTCCTACAAATAGGTTCTAATACCTACTTACCTTGGAAAATAAAACATTTAACCCATTCTTGAATATAATCTCAGATGACCTTGCCCTTACGTATTCTCATTTTCAACGCATTCGAGACAATTATAACTTCTATGATGCTAAAGATATCAGTAAACAAGTTGAAATAGGTCCTGACATAGGAAGAAACATAGATATTATCCATTTGAATGCAAGGTCCATAGTAAATAAAATTGATGAGCTCAATATCTTCTTAAATCAGCTGAATCACCAATGGAGCCTTATATGTATTTCGGAAACATGGCTATCAAAAGAAAATAAACACAAATTTAGCTTAGATGACGAAGATTATGAACTATTTTGAAAAAGCAGAGAAAACAAAATTGGGGGAGTGTCTGCAATCTATGCTTTGAAATCACTAAATGCAAAACAGCTTTATCTATTTAATTTTGTTGCTGGTGAATCTGAAGGTGTTTTTCTCCAAATAGAATTGAATAATAAACAAAGTATTTTGATATGCCAGATCTATCGTGCACCTGGTCATAATGCACATTTTTGTCTGTTGGCGAGTTCGCCAACCACAGTTGGCGAACCACGCAGATATTTGTGCTGCTACCGTTGTGTGTGTGTGTGGGGGGGGGTGAATCTTGCCAGCCTGCCACCGTGTATTGATGTCAGCTGGTTCCGGTTGTTGAGACGAGGTGCTGGAGAGTGGGCAGCGTAGGGTAGGAGGATTTAACAGAGGGGGATGGGTTAGTTGATCTGCCGAGCGATGTTGAAATAGAGTTGAAGTCGTCTTGAAGAGTAGAGTTGAGCTGGTCCGGATCGCTTGAAGATGTAGAGATGGTATAGTATAATTCTTTGACAGCCTGAGATGATGTAGTGGAGAAAAGGGGTCAGTCCGGTCGGTGCCACATTGGGGTATGGGGTGTAGTGGGGGATGAGGTGGGGTCATTGCCATATGCTTAGCATTGCATGAACGTGTAGTTTCTTTCTTTTTGGAACGTACATTTGATTTTTCCCCCGTTTTTCTCGGTTTTCTTCATGATGCCTTTCGCTCTTTCTTAATGTGTCTTTTCCTTTTTTTCTATCTTTTTCACGTTCTTTTTTTTTAAACAATTGTTTCAGTGTGCGTTATTGAGAATGTGGAAGAGGTGTTCGTGTAATGATGGACGGTCGTCGTTCAGGAGCGTGGCGAGGTTCAGTGGGATGTTGTGTGTGGTGCAGTAATTTGTGATATGTTGTCTTTGGTTGCTATATTTGATGCGGTACATGGGTATTTGTTTAATTGTGAGTGTTCGATGGCATGTGGTGCATTGTGGTCAATGTTGATTTAGTAGGAGGTAGGAGTATGAGAGTGTTGTGTGTCCTATGCGCAGTCGTGTTAGTGTCCGTTCTTTGAGTCTGGTGTTTTAGTTAATGGAGTGCCGGTATTCGTTTTTGGGGTGTAATTCGTGTAGTTGTGCTACTGCTGTATCCTATTTGTGCTGTATGTGTTTGTTGATGGTCTGTCGTATTGTGGGGTAGTAATCGTTCTTGGGAAGAGGGACATTATGCTGTTTGTTGTAGTGTTGTGGCTATGTTTGCTTCTGTGTTTGCGTGTAAGTTGCCATGTATGTTTGTGTGACAGGGGATCCAGAGAAGTAGTGGGCGTTGTTATTTGGTTAGTTTCTTGTGGATGTGCACTATTTTTGGTATGAGGGGGTGTTTGTATTTGGTGTAGGGTGATGTGCTCTGTAGTGCTGATTTTGCGTCTGTGTCTATGATGTGTTCAATTTTAGTGTTGTAGATGGTGCAGTATGCCGAAAAGATCGTGAATAATTATGCTGTGTATGTGGATGCTGTGGCGTGCAGACGGGCACGTAGGTTGACCCGCGGCGGCGCTGCGTTGGTGTACAGCACCGCCGCTGCGCCCGTCTGCTGTGTATGTGATTTGGAACCGTCGGTATATATGATGTTGTAGTTGGCGTATTGTGCTGTGAATTGTAAGAATAGTTGTATTTCTGTGTGTGTATGTGTTTTTCGGTCTGTCAATTAGGAAGTGTGTGTTGGGTGTATGTTTTTTCCACCATGCGATGGATTGTGGAAGTGATGTTGTGGCGAGTGATATATCTAGAGTGCTTGCGAGTTGTTGCATGTGGCAGTCTATTGTAGTTTTTAGTGTTGTTAATCTCATGAGACATGGTATACGCGTGTTGTGCGGAGTTTTAGTGGCTGGGTGCATGGGTGTTGTTTAGTGAGTGTATTGTAGTGGTACCTAATTAGTAATTCTGTGCATCTGTGTTTGAGTTCTGGGATGTGGTTATATATATATATATATATATATATATATATATATATATATATATATATATATATATATATATATATATATATATATATATATATATATATATATAACACATATACATATATATATATATATATATATGTATATATATATATATATATATATATATATATATATATATATATATATATATTTATATATATATATATATATGAAGGGCAAGATATGATGTTGTGATGGATGCTCCGGTGGATATATTGAGGCATTGATGTTGAAGTGTCTAGAATTTTTAGGTTTGTGTGGGATACGTTTTCGAATAGTGGGGATCCGTACTCAATGATTGGCCGAATGATTGCTTTATATAGTGTCAGTAGTTAATTTCGATCAGATCCCAGTGTGTGCCAGAAAATGCTCGTAGTATGTTTATTCTTCTTGAGACGCGTTTTTGTATGCTTAGGATTTGTGGCCGAAAAAATAGTCGTGGGTCTAATGTTATACCTAGCAATTTTGTTGTGGTGATGCATGGTATGAGTGAGTTGTTCATTTTTAGAGGTTGTAAGTTTGTGTGTCTGTGGTAGCCGAAAAGCACACATTTGGATTTGTGTGGTGCGATGTGTAGGTTTAATGTGGTGAGTTTGTTGCGTAATTCTGGCAGTGAGTATTGTAATGTTGTTAGTGCGTGTGTTGGTGCTTCGTCAGATCTCCACAATACTACGTCGTCGGCGTATATTGCAATTTTAGTCGAAAAGTTTTTGGTGATGACCGAATTAAGAACAGAGCCTTGCATTAATCCGGTTGTGGGGAATTTGGTGTCTGAAGTGTTGGGCCAAATTTTGACTTCAAATGATTTGTTGAGCAGGGGCGGTCCGTGGCACGCAAGTGAGGTGAGGCAGACAAAAATCGCCGGATTTCGACAAGTATTTTTCATAAGTACCCATTATTATTTTATGTCAACATGAGTATGAACAACTTAATTTGGTGCTGCAAGGTGCCAAACCTATCCCCATCGTTCCGAAGTCAGTGGATTTCAACCCTCTCCCTCGTGTTCAAATGCTTCCGAAATTGCCGGGAACTTTCCATATACAAAATATCATTGAGGTTTTCATACATTTTCATTTCATAACCCGAAATGGCTGGCATACACACACATACACACACACTTATTGTATATGTTATGTATATTAAATATATATTATACATGATCATTATTATTGTTGTTGTTCTTATTATTCATTATTTCAGTGCAAAGTACATGAAGTTCATGGGAAGTCCCACATCGATCGAATACATGCTCCATGGTACCCCACGTTATAAGTTTAAATTATTAGTGGACAGAGCCATCGTTGAGGGGGCACTTTTCCTTCAAGAATATACAAAAAGAGTGGGCCGCCTGGTTAGACGTATATGAATGAAAAATGGAAAGCAATCCTGAAAACCAGCTGCAGGTTCCATATCTATACATTGGTGATGAGGACGTGCTATTCCAACCAGTATAGGTCCCTCCACCGGTAGCCTAAATATAATGTTGCCGCCTTTTCCTGGCCGGATGGGTGCCACCTTCCCATGGGGGCACATGCCCCCAGTACCCCACCATTGTTTACGCCCTTGCACCGAGTGGGGAGGAATTATGTTGCAACAGTTATCTCTTACTTGCTCCTACCCCTCCTACCCGGCCGTGCTCTTCAGTTGGCCTGTCTCATCATACTGCTACTACCCGTGATACCACGCGATTCCTGCGGCGCTTGACATGAATGCCGTCAGCGCGGGTCGAAGCGAAAAATCCTAGTGTTAAGGAACATACGGCTCATATTCGTAGACAAGATTCTTCAAGCTTTCAAATGAGCCCCATTTTGTCCCATTTCAATGGTGCTTAAGATCTAAAATATCGTGTGAAAAGCACGGAAGTTTCGCTGGAGCGCCTACGGACTGAGCAATTGTCCAACCCATGTGACGTCACCGATTGCCAAACAATATTAGAGGGCCCCGGCTTACCCTGCGCTTGTTATGAAGCGATAACTTACTATATGGCGATATGTGCGAGAGGCTAGCCTCTGCCGACTGGTGATAGAGCTGTTTGGAAGCTAAGATGTAAATAGTGTAAATGTAAATCAACTTAAATTTTCACCATAATTATGAGTTACCAATGCATATTTGTTCCTAGTTATTTTTTTAAGTTTGCTCTTTTCCAGTGGATGAAAGTATCATTGTATGAAAATAACATACAAAAATACTTTACAGCTCTATTCAGGTGAGGAACTACCTTAATGCCTTACATGGGCCGACCGCTCCTTCTGTTGAGTAGATATAAATGTAGGTAGTGTATCAGTCTTCCATGTATGTCTAGATTAGTGTTGAAGTGTTGAAGTAGTGTTGCTATGTCGATGGCGTCATATGCCTGTTTTAAATCCAGGAAGACGGCGACCGTGGAGCGTTTCCTTGCCGCCGCTTCCTGGATGTGTGTGATGAGGTAAGCAAGATTGTCTAAACACGATCGATTACCAAGGAAGCCGGATTGTATAGGGGAGATTAGTTTTTGTATTTGGATTACGTAGAGGAGCCGTTTTTGACAAGGCTTTCGAATAGTTTGCGGAAGCAGCTAGTGAGAACAATAGGGCGATAGGAGGTGCAGAGAGTTGAGTCCGTGTTTGGTTTAGGTATAGGTATGAGAAGAGCATGTAACCAGGATTGTGGGTATGAATGTGTGGTCCATGCGGTGTTGTAAGTGTCGAGTAATGTGTGCAGTGCTGATGTTGGTAGGTGTTTGAAAAATAAATCGTGAATTTTGTCTGGTCCTACACTTATGTTGCCTGTCTGTGCGATTGCAAATTGTAGTTCTGTGAGTGTAAATCTAGCGTTGTAAAGGTGTGTGCGTGTGTGTCTGATTGGAGGTGGGGGTGGGTGGGTGGGGGTTTTGGGAGTGTAGATGATCTAAGACGATAGTGGTGTGCGAATACGTTTGCTATTGTGTGTGGGTCTGTTGTTGTTATCTGTTGTGATGTTGTTGTTGTGTCTAAGTATAATGGCTTTGATTCGGGGTCTTTGTCGGTGTTGGAATGTTTTCAAAGGTGTGCAATTTTCGCCGAGAGGTGCAAATCTGTTAAATTTAGTGCAGAATGTGTTCCAAGAGTTCTTTTTTGCGCTTTGGATGATTGTTTTACGTTGTGTTCTGAGTTGGTTGTATATTGTGAGAGTTGCTGATGTGCGGTGTCTCGTATCTGTGTCTTGCATGGTTCCTCGCGCGGATCGCCCGGTGGCACTCCTCACTCCACCAGGGAGCCGCGCGAGGTTTGTGTTGGCGTCGTGTTTTTTTTTTATAAACAAATAAGTTTAATCCGAGTTGTTGTTGGGGTGGCTTGAGGAACCAGGGTTCTATTGCTAAGCAGAGCTTGTTGCGTGAACCCTAGCCCCACCACCCGATCCATGAACTCCAGTTCAACGGCAGAATTTAGACCGGAAGGTTAGCGTGCCGCCAATGCACCGACACGGCCGCCCGGTAGCTCGTCCCCGGCCTTATCGGGCCAGTTGCCAACTGACACTCCCGGCCGGGGGCTAAATGCGAGCGCGCGAAGCGACTCGAACCCTGTGTTGCCAGTACAGGGGAGACCAGTGCAGGCCAGCGCTCTAACCAACTGATCTACCGGAGCGGCTATGTTTGTGATATGTGTTGATGTGCTGTGGTGATGAGAATGTCTGCGAATTGTTTTGGTAATAGTTGAGGATTGTGGGCTGTTTGGACTGCTATGGATTCCGAGAAAGGGGTCCAGGAAGCTTTTGTGAGGTTACACCGGCCAGGCTGGGGATTCGGTGGGCCAGTGGTCTGGATTTGGTTCAAGGTAATGGTGATGGGTGCGTGGTCGCTAAAGTGTGGGTCTGAATCGGTGGTCCAGGATAGGGTAAAAGCTAGGCGTGATGATGAGAGGGTCACGTCTGGGGTTATAGGGGTGGGAGCCAATTGGGACGAGGTAGGTTGTTGATCCGGCGTTGAGTATTGTGAGGTTGTGTTTGTTACCTAGAGTGATGAGTGTGCGTGCTCTGTTGTCAGGTGCTGTCGTGCTTTGGTTCCATAGTTTGTGATGTGAGTTGAAGTCTCCATTTAATATCACTGGGGTGTTACTTTGTTCAAGTGCTTTGGCTAGTTCCGAAATGGTTTCTGTGTTCCGTGAGGGGGGTCGTATATGTTCATGAGTATGTAGGCTGTGTCGTAGAGGTGTATTTCGGTTCATAGTATATCTGCTGCGGTGTTGAAGTGCATCAGGCGGGGTGGTGTAGTGTTCTTAATGTATGTGCAAACACCGCCTGATCTCCGGGTGTTGTGAGTGTCTTGTCTGTGTAGTGTGTATTGAGGATGTTAAATTGATATGGGTCGTTGTGTTTGAAGTGGGTTGCTTGTTTGCGGAGTGCTGTATGATTTTATTGTAGTGCGTAGTGTTTGAATTCTGGCCAGTGTCCTATGAGTACATGTGTATTCCACTGCAGGGGGGCTAGGTGATTGTGTTTTGCTTGTCTTGTGGCGTGGGGTGTCGGGGGGGGGCGGTGTCGGTCAGTCGGTGGGTACGTCGTCGCGTCGCCCCCGGGCGTCAGATCGGGAGGTGAGGTGATCGTCCGATGTGGTTGTGGGAGCCGAGGCGGATGGTGTGGGCGGTGGTGGGGGAGAGTGGGTGGTAGGTTGAGTGTGCTGACGGTGTGCGGATGGGATGCGGAGTCCCAATGCAGCCATATCCGACCGGAGAAAAACACTATTTTATCTACTAAACAACGTCATCAGAAGCTGTGCGAAAACACCGAACAATCCAATTTTTCAAGCAAACCAGACCACGTCACGTCCTGGAATGATGAACAGTGCACCAACATAATACAATACACCATATGGCTATCCGCAACAACATTCGTGCACCAACATAATACAATACCCATATGGCTATCCGCACTGGAAGCCGAGCCAGCGGGAGGCGAACCGGAAGCCACTGCGAGTGAGCTGAGGTCTCACCTGCCGCCCCCGCACCTGCCCGTAGATATTTAGGACATACTATGACGCGACATGCTCTTCCATGCTTGTATGGAGCGACCTCGCAGATGGTAGTGACCCCGACCAGTGACCTAACCGCGAGTGAGCGAAGCGAGTGAGACACCACCGAGCGTTGGAAGCGTGGGACGGTCACCCACGTTCCAACGCCCCGATCCTGACTGAACATTATCAGGACGCTATGAGCGTCACATAACGTGAACATTGGCAATGATATTGTGCGCAAAGTGATTTAGAACCGTGCAGTTAAATTAATATAATTATCATAAGTTGTACTGACGTGGATCAGTGCCACGGGTATCCCTTAAAAACCCTAGACTAACCCGCGTAGAACCTTACCACGCACCGTCTCGGGGGTCTTGAACCCACCCACCCTCAGGTCTTTCGTGGATAGAGAAAGAACAGCGTACGGCAGCGCGCAGAAATTTGGCATTCCTTTTCCCACATCAATTTTACATGTTGCGTCAAACTTTTAAAGTCAGGTTATCCAGGGTCAACGAATTAATCTAGGTCAAGTGATGTCACCTCCAAAACTTTCAACCAGTCGTAACGCTTTAATGGATACCGATATTTTAGTGAAACTTTCAGCGTATGCTTATCTTTATGGATGGAACAAAATGCACCAGAGAAATGCTTTATTTTTCACATTTTTTTATTACTTATTAGTTTTGCATATTTACCTATTCAAAGCTCAAATCGAATATTCATGCTAAAGTAAGCATTTTTATGAGTGCAAGTTGACTTTGAACAACGTTTTTCGGTCCGCTCTACCCATTAGAAGAGGACAATTAAAGAAAACTTGAAAACTAAAACTTTTGAAACTTCAAAAAATACAACTTTAATTTTGGATGGCCAAATATTGGTATGGTCCTGGTCGAATTCGCTGTCCTTCTCTGATTCCAAGTAATTTTTTCCCTTCAAATATCCCCCAAAATGAATTCCCCAGAGCCAAAAACATGATGTATGTTATGAAAATATATGACCCCTAGAGACGTAATTTTTTGGGGACATTCTTTTTGGGATGGTATCAGACCCTACTCGTCGAGCGCTTTCCGATAACACCCCTTTCTTCATATCACCCCCCCCATCCCACCACCCAAGACTTCTTGAGGATCTAACCTGAGAGACGGCGCGGGTTAAGTTGACCATAAGAACTCGTTTTAATTTGTTGTCTTGTCGTGTTTATTGATTCGTGTGTAATTGTAAAAGGCCATGATTTGTCTGAGTGGAGCTCACAATTAATCTGTCAATTTAATTCGATCCTCCGGCCGCATAACGTGTTTCAACAAAATTTCAACAAAGTTTCAACAAAGTTTATAGAAAGGTACTGTGGGTCCTGTGATGCTGTTCGTCAACCTACCGACCCCGTATATTTCGCGCCCTATACTTTTCTGTCCGGCGACGGCAACGCGGTCACCGGCCGTCGCCGGAATCGAATCAGCGGTTTAAGGGCTGATTCCCGGCAACCGTGACGTGTACTTTGGTCACCCGGTCGCGGTCGTACCCGGTGAACCACCCGCGCTAGTGAGAGCTCTCTAATTACTATTACTATTCTAATTACTACTATAGTTATAATTGAGATAACTTGCTGTCGGCTGTCGCTCAAGAACATCATTGCGCGCGTCCTTTCTGTGTGCGAGTGTCAGCACATATTCGCTCAACCTTCTGCACAATAGAGAATCTTGCACTTTTACAATCGGAGTGACGCGAACGCGAGGTTAAAACCCTAGACTATCAAATTCTTATATACATGGAGTCGCAAAAGACTTCTTTTACACTAATGTCCATCCGATATATGTATTCAGGAAAATGTTTTTCGGTACACCGTGATTTTCCCAATTTTTATTTATTAATAAATTTAATCCAAATTCTTGCTAGGGTGGCTTTAGGAACCAGGGTTCTATTGCTAAGCAGAGCTTGTTGCGTGAACCCTGGCCCCACCACCCGATCATGAACTCCAGTTCAACGGCAGAATTTAGGCCGAACGTTTAACGTGCCGACAATGCACCGACACGGCCGCCCGGTAGCTTGTCCCCGGCCTTATCGGGCCAGTTGCCAACTGACACTCCCGGTCGGGGGTTAAATGCGAGCGCGCGAAGCGACTCGAATCCTGTGTTGCCAGATCAGGGGAGACCAGTGCAGGCCAGCGCTCTAACCAACTGAACCACCAGGGCCCATTGGGTGCAATGTTAAAGTCTTCATTGACCTGAGGTCAAATGGTGACCTCGGTTGACCAGTTCACTTGGTGCGATCCATGACGTCGCCATAGCGGTGGCACAAACGTTTGGATAATTCCGATCAGTTAATTATCCGGCAAGTTATGCGGTACCCAGATTTGGCCTTGCTGACCTTTTCGCCTTTGAAAGCGAAAGGGTACGTTGTAGGAAAAACACGTTTGGTGATGCATATATGGGTACGGCTGCGAAGGTTGTATTCCGAATGTCTCTGCCCTGTTCTCTTTCACACGAGAGAACTCGAAGAATCGCAGCCTGTATTCGGTCACAACCACCACAGACCAACGCCCAGTTTCAACTGCCGCTTTCGCCACAAAAACAACACAGGACATCCCGGTACAAAATGTCGCGCAACGAAAAAATGGCAGCAGTGTCTCGACTGCTAATTCACGAATACTCCAACACATAGGCATTTCCCTTAACCGGCTCTATACGCATCTAAGACAGGTTTCACAAAACGGCCGCGTGGCGTCCGAGCATTGCAGTGCAACAGAGGGCAGCACCATTCAGCTCATGGATTAATCTCAAACAGTTTGTGTCAAATGTTCAGACGAATCAGGGTATATTGGTGAATGAGTTTCTGAATGCGTCGATGAATGGGATGCTGGTGCTACTTGATGAAGTGCATCATCGATAGAGGTCAGGTCAAGCGGTGTGATGCTTCTTGTATTGTTATTGCTTGAATCAGTGTTGAGATGGTCTACATGAAATGCTTCGTTTTTCCCATATGTGGTACACCATTGGACAACCTTCATTTCCTGACTTTCATCAAACCTGACCTGAGGTCAAACGTTGACATTGCAGGTCACATGTCCGGATATGCTTCTTCCTTGCTCAATGAACGATTATTGAGCCGTAATATACATTCGATAAATGTATTCAGGGAAATATTCGGTGACAAAATGAGGTATATCCAATGCATCACCAGGATTCCATTCGCTACCCTGAAAAAAAGAAAGATGAGTAAAATCAACTTTGATGACCTGAGGTCAAACTATGACGTGGAATATCACGTAGTTAGATGTGCTGGATCTTTGATGGGCAGCGAAAATATAGGCGTTGGAATCATTCCGCTAAGTGAAACGCTTTGAATTGTATGCGGTACCCCGTTTTTGACCATGATGACTTTCTTGACCTCTGTATATCGAACTGCTCGTCCTACTGAATAATTGTTGTTTGCCTTACTTTTCCAGCGACAAAGATCATATCGTGAAAAAGGAGATCGGAGAGTATGCGAATAGGATGTTGAATGCGAATGCGAATGCATTGCTAATATCATGGACCTGGACCATTTGTTCCGATCCATTCACGCTCTGCTTTGCCATCCATGCTTTGTACTTATTATATTGTATCCAGCTCTGGCATGTTCGCACAACAAAGGTCTGTTTTCTAGTGTTGCGTGCGATCCATGTATGCCAAGGTGGAATATGGAGGTAGGCTTCTGGAAATATCAGCAGCATCTTGTTTGAATAGCGGAAGAGACATTGCAAGATTTTTGGAGAACATCGATGGCATATTGCAAGATCTTGGTAGCATAAAAATGGAGTAATTTGACACACACTTATGCCTTTCGAGAATCATTCTGGTTTTCAGTGTAGCCCATACAACTCTCCTTCCGATATTCTCTCTGAAACCCAACATCCCAGCTGATCCACTGGGCGGTTGAAGCAAAAGTATTCGCTAAGCGTGATAACCCCATTTATGTACGCAACTCCGCTCAGTAAACCCCTGAACGTCGGGAGATCTGGAGATGGTGAATTTCTATTCTCAGTATACATAACCGATTTAGGCATTCCTATTTCAAACGATATAATCAGAGTCAATGTCCTTAAACACACCAGCAAACGAATATTCTTCCAACGGCAATTCTCGCAGTCCCTGTAACCGGATGTCGCTGTTTAGCTGGTGAATACGGCTCCACAAGGCGGCTCTCAAGTTCAGTGGGTAGATTACGTCATCAGGCACAATGTCATGCCTTCTGTTGTGAACCCTTCCCTCGGTGTGGAGGCGCACACACTCCAGTCTGTCTGGGTCGGCCTGTACGTGTAGAAAAGTCAACACATCCTCTAGTTCTGCCACAGTGTTTTGGAGCAGCCTCTCGTAGGCCAGAACATGGGTCACGTTGGTCTCGCGCAGCCAGCGCGTGTTGAGATTATACCAGTGTTGCGCGTAGTGCACCACAAACTGCTGCCATTCTTCGCCACGAAACAGGTGGGTGAAGTTCGTGCCTTCGCTTAGCATCGATTGTGTTTCGCTAAATAGCTTAAGCGATATGAACGCCTTGAAGGGATCGCGGACGATTAGGATGGCGCGGCGAGTAGTGTTGGGAGCGAAGGGTGTAAGTGATGACGGAGTATGTTCCGCTTCCGTTTTGGCCCAGGGCTGTGGGAAGAAGTGAGTTTTGGCAACAACGGTGTTGCCCTGGATCCATGACATCTCTTCACCGAGAAAACCCATGGAACCGAGCTTCGTCCGTCGCAAAACTTCCAATCCACCCCAAATTTTCTCCGGGGATGATCTCCAGTCGCTGCGTTTGCTTGATCGGTATTCCGAGTGTATTGGTCCACCGGAGCAGGTAAAGAAACCACTAGAGGCCTCAAGCAGGTAGCGCGTCCACGTGTTGCCCGAGCGCGGGAATGACGCCAGCGACACTGTCTCGAGACAGTCGTCGCACGCGAAGCGCGTCACGAAGTGGCGACACCTGCGGTCCGTGAACCACGGATGCTCGGGAAGGCTGTTCTCCCACAGCCTTCTGATGAGCTTGTTCCGGTAGCGACCCCTGTCCGACCACGACGACCGCGCCCCTGCTTCTAAGCTGTGGTTCCACTTTGCCGTTGTCGTCTCAGTAGGAAGCGACGTTGAGAACAATGACGGGGCGAGGCGCGTCAGCAGAAGAGTCGGTATGCAGATGACCAGCACCACCGTCAGCAGCCGACGACTGCGGGACCATATCCAGGTGGCAATGTTCTTAGCTCCAAGATAAGAAGAGTTCACCAGTCGAACGCTTTCTGTCGTTGCGATGCCTAGGTGACCTGCAACAGGATGGATATAAACAGTACAGACGCCACACGGCAACGGAAGATCGGGCGATGTTTCTGCAATCTTTTCCGTTGTGGCATCCCTCCCACAGTGGAATCCTCCCGCTGTGGCATATCTCCCGCAGTGGCATCCCTCCCGCTGTGGCATCCCTCCCGCTGTGGCATCCCTCCCGCTGTGGCATCCGTCCCGCTGTGGCATCCCTCCCGCTGTGGCATCCCTCACGCTGAAGATGGGTTTGCCTGTTTTGAAATGTGTATTTTCCATCAACTTCCCATGTATTCCACGTTCCGGGAGGGTGGAGTCGCAAGCCCCACCCTCCGTCCGGATGGCGAACGTTCAGAACCACTGCGCTATGCCGCATCTGCATACGCAGGTGAAAAATCACCAGCCCATAGAGCCCTCGGTAAGTTATCATCAAGCTGCTGTTGATAGTTGTGCTGTTGCCGAAATAATACGTTATTGTTCCAACGCGATATAAACAGCAACATGAGAGAAAGCTAGAGTTTCAGCTATCAACGGTGCCATCGCAGATGCAACAGGTGCAGCTCTGCATTCTACACGCATGTCCATTAAGTATGGTTACCAAGCTCGTAGGACGTGCTGATCAACTCTCATAAACTGAAAAAAATTTGTTAAAATTATCTGGGATACTTTTGGTGCATATTGGTATATATCGCGCCGTGTATTGGTTCAGGAGCCACATTACATGAAAAGCATTGAGTTTTATAGACGCCCCTGAGTAGTGCTGTATTTTAGCCATAAAAACTTCTGTTCAAGTAATCTTTGCAGGAATCAATGTTATCCTTCCGCATTGGGAAGACGAGGCGGGCAATGTTCCAACACACGGCCCTCTGGTGCATGTCGCAGGACACGGTTACACCCGTAGTTTCTGCCGTCTTTTTGTCTGTGCTCTTACACATGGATACGGAATACCACCGGTTGCATTTCCTCGCAGAGATTCCTGCCGGATCTGCCTCCATTTCTTAGCAAACAAAAATTCAAAAACAAAGAGCTCGCCGGAATCGGTATAGACACGAATCAGCAGTCGTGTTTTGGTGAGGCGATTGAGGATTTATTATGCTTGCATTTAGACCAAAGTAAAGTACACGTATCTTCATGTGTATCACTTTTGCAATCAGAAGCGTATGTAGTTGCGTTGTGGTAAACTTATTTGCTTGTCTTGGTGACTCGGAGCCGGTTCATTATGGACACTGTTACCATCACAATGTATATATACGTGTGTGTGTTTACATGTGTATGTATGTATATATATATATATATATATATATATATATATATATATATATATACATATATATATATATATATATATATATATATATATATATATATATATATGTATATATATATATATATATATATATATAGATAGATATATATATATATATATATACATATATATATATATATATATATATATATATATATATATATATATATATATATATATATATATATATATACATGTATGTACGCATATGTATATATGTATGTATATGCATGCATGTAAGTGTATGTGTGCACGTCCCACGGGCTGAATGTACGCCTGAGCTACTAAAGTAAAGGCCACACGACGGATCGCCGGCCTTAATTCCATTAACGAACCAATAGTGACATAAACAAAAATGAAACTAATTTTCTCCTCAGGTACCTTCCATATTAACCCGTCCCATCTCGGGTGGCTTTCAAACGCCCCCACCCCCCCTCAGGTTTTTCGCGGATAGTGGACGAACGGCGCGCGGCAGTTCGCCCAAATTTGGCATAGCTTTTCCCACCTCAATTTGGCATGCTGTTTCAAAATTTAGAAGTCAGGTCATCTGGGGTCAATTAATTAGCCAAGGTCAAGTGAGGTCACCTCCAAAAACCATTGAACCAGTCGTCACGCTTTAACGGATACAGGAGGAGAATTGGAGTTTAGGGGCGCATCGACTACATCGGTCATGCAGCCCTACAGGATATCTACAGGATACAGGATATACAGGATACATATCCATTAACGGATACAGATATTTTAATGAAACTTTCAAAGTAAGCATTTTTTATGAGGGGAAAGTTAACTTCCAACAACGTTGCTCCGTCCGCTCTACCAATTGGAAAAGGAAAATTAAAGAAAACTTGAGGACTCAAAATTTAGAAATTTCAAAATAATTAATTTTATGTTTATTTTGGGGTTCCAAAAAATTAAATCCCCGGTCGATTTCGCTGTCCTTTTCTCATTCCAAGTAAATTTTGTTTTTTCATATATCCCAAAATGAACTCCCCAGAGCAAAAACATGAAGTAAGTCGTGAAAAGTTGTGAAAATCTAGCCCCCTGGTGACGCCACTTTTGGGGGAAATTGGGGAAAATTGTTTTGGGGTGGACCCGGACCCTACTCGTCGAGCGCTTTCCGATGGCACCCCTTCCGTTGTCGTGCGATGCTTAGTTTTGATTTTAGAGGGGAGTTACTAACCGCTCCCCCCCTCCCCCTGAGACGTGGTGTGAGGATCTGACCGGAAAGGCGGCGCGAGTTAAAATAGGGTTCTGCGATGATCCAGCCTCCCTTCTGTATTGATTTCGAAGTTTTTCAGGACAACCATGGAATGGCAAATGTCTCCTCCCAAACCTGGGATTCCAATGTTGATACCAACGATTGTCGTCTGTCTATACGAGCTAGGCTTCTTAGAGTACCACAGTCCCGTGCTGATTAGTGGGATGCATTTGGTTGCTTCCAAAAAGACGTGGATGGTAATGTTCTCTACAGTGAAAACGGATCACTGTAAATGCGAACCAACCGCACCATTTCATATATGTGCAAGTATAATATGACAGCCGAAACCGAGCGAGTGGCTTAATATGCGTGCTAAAATGCTAGATTACCGTCATTAAATCCGGCATTGGGATGGCTTCAATAATAATCGGACCATTCTGTTGCATTTCCCTTTATTAGCGGCATGTGATATCTGTGCCTATTCTTCACAGCCTATATGCTTCTGCTGCTGGAAACCGTCTTCATTAGATCACCGGATGTTGGTGATCGGGCTGCAGTACCGAGGATGGACGACGGCCGCGTGCTGACGTCGGCGCTGATGGCCTGTGCTGTGCGTCAGACGCTAATCATGAACTCCCCGTCTGTCTTATGAGGATGTGCTGCGACTTAAGAAAATATATTCTGGTATGTTGTGCTCTGGAGAACATGTTTTTCTGAGTCTGAACGGTCTGGGCGGTGTACATAGTAGTACTGTACGCATGTGCGCATGGGTGTAGCCACTGCAGGGCTGGGGAGACATGTCCCTCCCCCATTTCGGAAAAGTGGAGATTTCTACCCCTCAATTTTTCCATGCCCCCAAGCCTCAGTTACCGGTGCATCACTGCCGCAAAATTATTCTTGATCGTTTATGAAGTGACAATGTATATTTATATATATATATATAGAGATATATATATATATATATATATATATATATATATATATATATATATATATATATATATACATATGTATATATATATATAAGTATATAAAAATGCATATATGTATATCTATATATATGCATATATATACACATATATACTGGTATTTTCAGCTACGTAGAATATGTTCTTCGCAGTCAGAACGGATTTACTGGTGTAAATCGTAGTACTGTACGCATATGCACATGGGTGTAACCATGCGCATATGCGTTGTTAGGGGGGGCGGGGGACATGCCCCGCTGCCCACTTTCTGAAAAGTGGCGATTTGTATCCCTGAATTTTTTCACAGTGTCCCCCAACCTTCAGCTACCTGAGTATCATCGCCGCAAAATTCGACTTGATCAGTGATAAAATGACAATATGTACATGCATACATATATGCATATATATATATATATATATATATATATATATATATATATATATATATATATATATATATATATGTATATATGTAAATATATATATATCTAATATATATACCAGGGAATCACAAAGAATGTTAAAAGCCGATCTACTCAGTCAACGAGCTTCGCAGGCATCTGTCATTAAAAAATAACCGAATGGTAAACCAGCAAGCGTTATAAATTACTGCTTCCAACCCATTCTTGAACACGATGGCCTTAACCATCTTCTGTTTTCCCTTGGGCGGACAATTTCGCTCTGCTAGGCAACACATTTGTATTTTCGCAAGGATGTATAGGTCTTACGTTGCATTCCCTTATGCGTACGAATTTGTCATATACGACGCTAATACATTACGCATACGAAAGTTATTAGCGTCGTATTCGTACGAGTTTACCAGAGAGGTATTTGGGCTGGCATTCGGATTCAGCAAGGGGTTTACCATCGTTCGAATCAATTTCCACAAATGCTTTTTCCTGCACTGAACACGCTAGAAAGAACAACATAGGTCTCGCACTACCACTTTAACACCCAAGGTTCAACGCAAACCGGTTTCTTCGATTGCCTCCGGTTTGTTTTCAACCACGCCCGTCTAAGTCTGGTATCAGGCGATAACCTGTGGTGAACCATCGTGCAACATTTCAAATCGGTGCATGTCGAGGTCAAACTTATAGTTCAAAGGTTAGCTTGATTTATTGCACGGCGATAGGGAAGCGATATCGGCCGAACGCGAGGTTGCAGTTGCTATCGCTTCAATTTCCATCAAGCGGGCGTCCCTCGACGTGGCTTGCTATGCAGTATCAGAAAGTTAAACAATCGGTTTCTTCTAGGACGTAGGCCACGCTGATTCTTCAGTCGCCTGTAATTCGAAATAATTTCAAAGGTGTCGAAGATCGAACGTGTGTAAAACGAATGGCACTTGTCTGGAGGTGTGCCATTTCCTCGGCGCAGCGCCAGTGCGAAAGCACCTGGAGGGGCGCTTCTGGCTGCAAAGCTCGAGGGGGCGGGATGCACTCGGACCTTCCTGAAAAACTCGGCCATTCCCTCCAATGGAGTGCCTTTTTATGTCCTATGGGCACCTCCAGCCGAAAAATTGGAGCGAGTACACTGGAACCATTTTAGATGGACGCCTTTTCCTGACATGAGGGACGCCGCCTTCCCCGTGGGGGGTACATGCCCTCAGTGCCACACCCTTTATCCGCATTGGTTGTCATTGCATCGAAGCATGTGTCCGTAAAACAGGAAAGCATGAGAAAGGTAAGTCCATATATTCTACCATAAAACCATCTTCCAATATTTTATGTTTTTCCTGCTACAAGAGGGCAACGTTTAACATACTTATAGCATTGCTCTGTGGTGATCGTGAAATCGGATCCAGCACATACGACATATAGCTAGATTTTTGAAGTTTCTAGCATAAAGCTAGAACAATTGAAGTAGGAAATACATTTAATATTGAATTGATGTGGCGAAAAATGACTGAAAAAGTGGCCGAAATGCAAGGATTTCTGTTGGGGGCCGGGGACAGGCCCTTCTATCATATTCAAGGCGTTCAAGCAATTTCGAATTCGTGGTTACACTCAAGTATATGTACAAAGAACCCATAACGCGGAGGTAGAGGGCATAATTACACCGGGACAAGGTCGAAAAGTCGTCAATGGGGAAGTGTGTATCGCACGCAAATGAGTCTTCTCGGACCGGTGACGGGTCGGGGTTGCGAAGGACACGCTGGGTGCGGTCTGATCTCCCTAAATGATGTACCCTACGGTGCGGAACGTAGAGGGTGTGCATGGCAGATCCCACGTACGATTCCTCACGCGAGGCACACTTGAAGTGCAAAGGTGGGCGTGCCGCTGAATTTTGGTACTTGCGCCCGCGCCCCTGTACCCGCGCCCCTGCGCCCGCGCCCCTGTACCCGCGCCCCTGCGCCCGCGCCCCTGTACCCGCGCCCCTGCGCCCGCGCCCCTGTACCCGCGCCCCTGCACCCGCGCCCTTGCGCCCGCGCCCCTGTACCCGCGCCCCTGCGCCGGCGCCCCCTGTACCCGCGCCCCTGTACCCGCGCCCCTGCGCCCGCGCCCCTGTACCCGCGCCCCTGCGCCCGCGCCCCTGCACCCGCGCCCCTGCGCTCGCGCCCCTGTACCCGCGCCCCTGCGCCGGCGGCGATGCCCACCTGCGCTCGCGCCCCTGCGCCGCTATTTTTGGCCCCTGCAGTTGCGCTCCGCTATTAATTAAGTATGCCTATACACAAAATATGTGCACTGCCAAAGTTCCTATCTATTTGGGGAAAAAAGTTTTAGGCGATAAAAAGTCATGTTTATTGAAAGCACAACTGATAAGTGGCATCACAGTTACCTATATTCACATTAAAGATTAAACTTTAGCCAAATTGGCCTCGCCCACTGAGTATGAGTTTCTGTCTCTACTCATCTCTACTCAATGTCCTCCTCCTCCTTGTCCTCCGTTTTGGGCTCCAATTATCCGTACCCCATAAGCTTCAGGTTGCCGTGGAGGAAGACCACCTGCGCAAAGTTGCAGGCGGTCAGGGAGGCCCTTTTGGGCCTTAAGATGTCCCCGGCGACGCTGAACAGCCTCTCCACTGCAGCAGAGCTGGGGAGGGCAGTGTTGTACTTAATGAACATGTCCACCCAAGCATCCCTGTACTCCATGGGGAGCATATTGATGGTCAGGTAGTCTTCATTGTGGGCCCGCTTCCAGGACCGCATAGCGTTGTTAAGAACCTCATCCAGGTCCCACCTCCCCTCCTCAGGAGCTTCCTCATCGTCCATGAGTAGGTCAGCAATGTCCTGGCGTCTGGGCTGTGAGGGACCAGCCTCTTCCTCTGCCATCTAATTGTCAAATTCTTCTATTTATTTCTGAAGGATTGCAATGAACAAAACTGAATGGTCTGTAGGGTGTTGCCTTTACAATGGCACCCCAATTATTTTTAATACGTTTTTCTATTTAAAAAATACATTGTCTGAGTCTGTCTCAGTCTGAGACCTTTCAGATCACCCTATAAAGTCGAAACGCTACCATAAGGTTTTAAAGTTTTAAAGGTTGTAAAGGTTACTAGAAGTTTTAGTAAGGCATATTTAACTGTTCAGGTGGTTAATTTTACTAATGCATGTGGTTAGTGTAATTATCTATATCACTACGTATACACGTAACAGGTAGTCAGATACATATGTGTTTGCCGCGTCGGATTCTTAGGTCGTCTTTTATCACTCGCTAAAGCTGGGCAGCGGCGCGGGACAGCGGCGCGGATTTTCACTTGCGCCGCGCGCCGTTTCGCCGGTCTTCTGAGAATTCATCCCGGCGCTGCGCCGCTGCGCCGCTGCGCCGCTGCGCCGCTGCGCCGCCGGTTTTTAAGGTGCGCCGCCGGCGCAGCGGTGCTGCGGCGGCGCAATTTGTGTGCGCCGTGCCAACGTTTATTGGAGTGATATACTACTGAGGATATACAACATTTAGGAATCTTGTTTTCATATAAAAAAGAGAATGTTGTGAAATAATTCACTAAGGTGATTTTTGGGCCAATGCAAGGGTAATATTTTCACGGCAATCGAAAAAGTTCAGGCTTTAGATCATCGTACTTTGTCCAAAAAAATGGAAGAACAAAGTACTTGAGTAGCCTTGGAACTGTAGGTATGAGAGTTTCCCTACTGAACTTGGAGTCCAGAAACTGTTTAATGTAGAAGTGTACCATGTGGGTTGAAAACGCATTGCACATATAACAATATTTCAGTGGCGGCAGGGATTGATAATTGAAACGGATCGTGCTTCGTCTTGCATCCGTGTGTTTTCAGTCACAGTATGCATGATGTGCAACTCGATGTTTTTGTATCGCCACTGTTTTATTGTTTTGCTCCGAAGATGTAACGCGAAGTAACGAAACGTTTAATTCTAACATAGTTATAAATGAGATCTCATGATCTTTATAGCTCTATTGGCCATCTTATGACTACGCTTTGGCCGAAAATCATTATTTCATGTCGCATATATATATATAAAATATTTTTTATGCGATATATTAGAGAGTTTCACTTAATGCGGGGAAGTTCTCAAACACGTCTTTTTCCACGAGCTCATCTATCGATTGGTGACGAAAAACCCCAATTATGCAAGTTCACTCGAATCCAAGAGCATTTTGGGGTCCCGCAAGTGCGTCAAAGTTTCTCTTACTTAACAGACTGGCACCTCATACGAATATCTGCGTTGGCATTTCACAAAGCTGCTTTGCACTACAACTTAGTACATTTTTGGAACATTTGACACGTCGGACAGCTATATAATTGAGAGAGCTACTCTTTATGACATAACTTATGTAACCCGCAAGTTGGCTACATCGATCGCCAAGTACGACACCACCATGGGTTCCACAAGCGCAAGTCGGATATCTTGTGTTCAGAGTTTTCAGAGTCCTCGCGTTTCGTTGCTATGGCTTCAACCTGCATTAGGTGGATGTCATTCGGCATGGCTTGCTGTACTATATCAGAATGTTGAGATATATAAATAATTTTTCGAAGGTGTGGAAGATCCGGCGTGTGTACAATGATTCAGAGAATTATAATATGAGGATCAAATTTTTTTTCGCAGCCGTCGTGATTGCAAGCATCCTACCTTACATGACTAAGGGGATCCCCAAAGAAATCCGTCATAACCGGCTCGGACGGTGCACTCATCGCTGGTTTTCAATTTACACTACCACAATGCTGTTCTGGACGTAAAATATTGAACTTTGTTTTCAACTTGTCAGTTTTCCTCTTTATGGTTCAACGGAAGTTGTCAAGTTTGCAAAAGAAGCCACACGCGAATGCGCACAATAGCCGGAGTTCATAACAGCGAGAGAGCAATGTTGTAATCAGGGGTAGGTCCAAGAATTGTCACGGGAGCACTTGTCTGGAGGGGCGCCATTTCTATGGAGCGGCGCCAATGCGAAAGCACCTGGAGGGCCTCTGGCTGAAAAACTCAAGGGGCGGGATGCACTCAGCCCTTCCCGAAGGGGCGCCTTTCCTTCGAAGGGACTGAGGTGCACGAAACGTCAAGAATGTCACCTTCAAGCATTGAAACCCATAAATCTGTCACGTTTTCAAAATTGCAGTCCGCACGCCTCGGGCACACGGCCGATCGTTTAGTGAAGGTTTCATTAAGATCGATCCAGCGGTCGCTGAGATCGGCCATGTGTATAAGCCCAACATTTAGTTTTCCAGCGATTTGGGTGACCTTGCGGTTTTTGCTTTTTAGTGCCAGCCGAGACTACTTCCTCCTTAGGGTTACCCGTGGTGCGTTGCCAAATGTTCTGTTCCGAAATTGCAGTTATAACTTACCGAAATATATGCGAATATTTTGTGAAATAACCGAAAATAAACTGTACATGAAACATTTTGCGTTAAAATGTCTTTCCTGAAGTGATATATCTTCTTTATATGGTGAATACTTGTCCATGTTCGAACAACGATTATCTGTCACAACAACGGCACAGTTTCAGCCAATATCTGTCGCCTACGCTGGTAAGCGAGTTGGCAGGTTTGTGCACCTCTGCCAAGGGGTACCTTTTTTACGTCATAGAGGCGCTTCCGGCGGAAAAAATCGAGCGGGTACACTGGAGCCTTTTCAAAGGGACGCCTTTTCTCGGAATGAGGGACGCCACCTTCCACGTGGGGGTACATACCCCCAGTGTCAGACCCTTTATTCGCCCTGGCTGTCATTGCATTGAAATATGTGCCCTGGTTGTCATTGGAACGAAAGGTGTTCCCGTAAACCATGGTAAAGGCAAATGTATGTCCATATTTCTAACCATAATACCAACGACAAATATTTTGGGTTTTTTCCTGCTACAAGAGGGCAACGTTTAACATACTTACATCATTGCTCAATGGTGATCGTGCAATAGGATCTAGCAACATATAGCTAGATGATCATATGTAGTAATAAGTATGGAAAATTACTCATTTTCGCGGAATTTTTAGTTCCAAAAATATACATATTTTGTAAAATGATACACCTAACATTTTTTAATAAATTGAACATGGGATTGAAGTGTCTTAAAATGACATTGAAAAAGAAGTGGCTGAGATCCCAGGATTATATTTTCGGGGAGGGGATGGGAGGCGGGAATGGGAGGCCCCTTTATCCTGTTCAAACGTATTGCGTCCCGGGTTTGTCCCGCCCAGAAAGAGCATGTGGTTGCACCCATGCATGTAAGCATACACAACGCACTTATTCTCGAGATGGTGGTGCCATATTAGCACTCATACCTTGGGCATGTCACTCACACTCACATTCACACCTTGAGCACTAAGGTTTCTTCAAAATGTCACTTCAGTTAGGTGTGACCAGGGTTTGATTTGTCTTGGAATTATGGAAATGGAAAGGAAAATTAGGTGGCATTACAGGATGGTATGAAGCAGAGGACCTTGAGGAATATTCTTTTAATCTGAATCCTGGATTATGAGAGGAAAACTGAAGCATTCCAAGCTCGAGAATGATGTGGTTTGTTTCTCTCTCACAAACCGTGTTGTCATGTTCCTACCATAATGACCAAACAGGAAGAATATCACAGTCATTTTCGGACTGAATAAGCTTTCTGAAGAAAAAAATGAGTCGATAACTTCCCGGGGCTTTTGCGTCATGTCAGCCATATCTCGTTACAGTGATGTGAGCCGTGCCACACGCCACAAACTGCGCCGGGAAACGGAACGCTTGCATCGGGTTCAATCTCTAGACGGGGACGGGACGGCTCGTAGGTGACAGGGCTTACCTCGGCAATGTTAAAACCTATGGATTTTAGCTCGAGTGGCAGCGCGCTTTCACCCCCCCTGTTCCCACGATCATAGCTACTTAATTACTTCGGTAAGCTTCTGATGCATGTAATGAAACAATATAAGTATGTATATGTCTGGATGGTTAGAAAAAACAAATTCACTGGGTATATTAAGAAAAAAGCCCGAAGGTAAATACAATCCATGCGCAATGATAATACGGTACAGTAAGTTGTCACCACAACCGGAGACATATTTCATACATCTGTCACCCACGCTCATGGCCGAGTAGCAGGTTTTTTCACCTCCGTACTTTTCCACACTAACAATTTTCTTCGATACGGGAGTATTCCCGTGTTCTCAAGAAACGCAAATTGCTTTGAGGCAAATGACCTTTATGATGGCCAGCTTCCCCGAAAACCAATGTACTCCTTGTTGTGCCCGGTGGGTCAGATGGTCCACCGGTTATCAGGCCAGCTGGCAAAACAGCCGGCCAGGCATGTTTTCCCGGTGTGCTTATCAGTGAGGGGTGGATAATCAGCGACAGATAACACAGCCCAAATCTGGCGTGCAAAGGAATGCGATGCAGAAGGCAGGCTTACTAGTTGAAGGGGAAGAGAGGAGGATAACTTGCGCCTCACTCCCTATTTCGAAACAATAACTTTATAGACTTGTATATGTGCACGCTTGTCTTGAAACATGTGGTTATCATGACAAAAGCATTTGTTGATTGAAATATGGATGGGATTTAAACAGATCGAGTACGGAGTTTCAGAATATGCACAAACATGTGACACATATGAGTGTTCATTCATAGCTCAGTTGACTGCAGCATATATATATATATATATATATATATATATATGTCTTAACCCGCGCCGTCTTTCCGGTCAAATCCTCATACCTCGTCTCGGGGGGGAAGACACCGACTCTAAAATCCAAACCATTTTTTCAAGTCTTCTTTCATTTTCCTTTTTCTCTGGGTAGAACAGACCGAGAAACGTTGTTGGAAGTCAACTTGCCCTAACCAAAAATGCTTACTTTAGCCAGAATCCTGTATTTGAACTGTTGAACAGTTGGCAAATACGAACAATTTGTATGCAGTCTAAAACGAAAAGAATAAAAAAATTTGCCTCGTACGTTTTGTTGCATCCGTGAAGATAAGCAAATGCTGAAAGTTTCATTAAAATATCTGTATCCGTTAAAGCGTGACGACTGGTTTAATTTTTTGTAGGTGACCTAACTTGACCTTGACTAACTCGTTGACCCTGGATGACCTGACCTAAAAAATTTGAATCAGCATGTCAAATTGATGTCGAAAATGTACGCCAAATTTGGGCGCGCTGCCGCACGCCATTCGTCCGCTATCCGCGAAAAACCTGAGGGGGACGGTTAAAGACCCACCCGAGACGGGACGGGTTTATATATATATACACACACACACACACACACACACACACACACACACACACACACATATATATATATATATATATAAATATATATATGATAAAAATATATATATAATATATGTAACAACATGAAATAATGATTTTCGACCAAAGCGTAGTTATCGGATAAACCTGATGGTCAATAGAGCTATGTAGATCATGAGATATCAATTATAAATATATTGTTCCAAGTGAACGTTTCGTTACCTTGCGTTACATCTTCGGAGCAAAACAATAAAACAATGGCGATACAAAAACACCGAGTTACACATCATGCATACAGTGACTGAAAACACACGGATGACGACGAAGCACGATCCGTTTCATTTCTCAATCCCTATTGCCTCTCAAAAAGTGTTTCACGTGCAAAGGGTTACTAACCCACATGGTAAACTTGTACATTAAAAAGTTTCTGGGTTCCGAATTCGGTAGCAAAACTGTCATACCTACAGTTCCAAGGCTGCTCAAGTACTTTGTTCTTCATCTTTTTTGCACAAACGTTTGAAAGTATTAAGTCTGAACTTATACGATTACTGTCGAACATTTGCCCTTACATGGACCCGAAGATCATCTTGGTGAATTCTTTCACAATATTCTCCTTTTTTCCGATATAAGAATAGGATTCCGAAATGTCGTTTATCCGCAGTAATGTATCACTTCAGGCGTGCCTCGCGTGAGGAATCGTACGTGGGGTCTACCATGCGTACCCTCTACGCTCTAGACTGTAGGGTACGACCATTTATGGAGATCCAGACTGCACTCAGCGTGTCCTCTGCAACCTCGACCCGTCCCAGTCAGAGAACTCCCCTGTATGTGTCATACACTCATCTCCATTGACGAACTTCCAATCTTGTCCCGGTGTAAATCGATCCTCGACCTCCGAATTATGGAGTCTGTTGAAAATTAATGTAATGTTTGACTTTGAGACTTGATCTGACATGTCCCGGGTTTAAATGTTATCCGAGGAATGGCACTGAGGCAAGAAATGACCACGGGCTATCTCTTGATACTGTAGAAAAGGGCGTCTTTGTCGGCACGTGATGTAGTCCGGTAGAACCGTGCGTCGCGACAACTCCGAAAGTTCTGTTATGCTGCACTTTATGTATTGTGCAGTTAAAGGCAATTAAACGGTGATAAACGACAATTCGTACACTTCAAAAGGATGTTGAAATAATGGTGCGATGACACCGCCGACAGTAAGTGAGTTCAAAATTTAGGGGGCGAAAGACAGATATTCAATGTATCGACGCGTCCGACCGAAACAGGCGTAGCTTGACAGTCCGGGTCGCTCTGCCAGCGGGGGTCTGGAACACCTACACACAGCTCTGCACACACCTCAGAACGATTCGTCACTTTCTCATTGGCTACAAAGTAGTGACGTATTTTAATCCCCGATTCTAATTGGTAGTCAAATGACGTTTCACTTCCGATGTAACCCAGCGATGCCACCTGGTGACGAACAGTCAGGTGATATTTCCCCCGCCCCGCAGACGACCCGGTAGTGCACCCGGCCATTGGACTTGAGACTCACGATCGGCCGGTGCCGCAGCGCGGGCCGTCGGCGAGCCACCGGCCGGCTCCAGTTCAGGAGTTGCATGTCGGCTGGCTTACGGGGTCACAGCATTTACAGCTACAGACCAGCATTATGGTACTACGCCAGTATACATACGTTACAGTTAAAACAGAACATTTTTTGAAATTTGTTACAATGCCAAACATGTGTAGCTGTGGGAGAAAATGAAGAACCGCGGGGCCACGGAAGAAATGAGTACGACTTTTGACTTTGAAATTTCATCTGGTTTTTCTTCTGAACAAACGGCACGTTGGATGACTTCGATTAGTGAAAATTGAAGACATAACGGTGAGGCGCGCGGACTTCAAACAACTTAAGCTAACCAATCGGTCTTGTGGTTTGATATTGACATGTCCCAGTTTGAAATGATACTTCAGGTGCACCTCGGCTATTGCTTGGCACCAGATGCGATAGGGTAGGGCGAAGAAAAAAGTGCGAGGCGGCCAAGGAAATCTGTGCGACCTTTGACCTTAGAAGTTCGTTCTGTTTGGCAGCATTATAATGCGGCACAAGCCACGTTGAATGACACCCATTTGTCGGAAATTGAACCCATAGCGACAAAGCTCGAGGACTTCGAAAATTCAAACTAACCTTTGACCTTTAAGTTTGACCTTGACATATACCGGTTAAAGAATATTACTCCAGGGTTCACCATGGGCCAGTGTTAAATTATTCGTAAAATAGTGTGGAATTTACCACTTGCTGGACACTCAATCGACATCCTGCTCCAAGAAGTATCGACATCCTTCTTCTTGATGCGTGCTTTTGAAGTCTTCGTGTCTCCTTTCTAACACTACCTCGTTTGTTAAGTAGCATGATCATGATCTGCGTGTGTGTATTAGGGTGTTAGGGTGCATCGAATGATCATGATCTCGATAAGGGATGGTGGTACACGAATATTCCGCAATGCAATTTCAGGTAAATTAATAATTTATTCACTATGCGTTATGGCATACATAACCAGTGTATATATTTTTTAAGAGCTATCCAGAATATAGTTCTTCCTAACATCTGAATATCAAAACAACCGATGAAAGTACAAACAATGGTTCAAATTTAAGTTTGAAAGACATCAAAGGCACTTAAAATGACACTAATTCCATGACAAATTTCGACATCCTAGTGTGCACGTTTCAACATCTTACATCTAACGAAAAGCCAGTATTTTAACACTGCCATGGCCTGTCGCTCGAAAGTGGATCTGGGTAGGCTTGGGGAAAACCATTCAAGATGCGAAGCAACCCCAAACGATCAGCATGAATTTTGACCCGTACAGATTATTTCGAAACATTAAACTTCTGATACTGCACAACAAGACAACACGAATGACATCCATGTTCTGCAACTTGAAGCCACAGATTGTTGTTTGTTATTTGGGCTTTAGGGCGCCTCGACCAGAATTGCTCATTTGAAGTTGTTCATTTTAAAATGATCATTGACCATAGCTTAAACGCGAGAACATCAAAGAACTCAATCAAGCATTGAACCTAAACATTCTTCGGTTTGACATGTTACTCGAGTGTTCACCACTGGTTATTGTTTGATACCAGATTTGGAATAGGCTTGAGAGAAAACGAAAAATAGACTTAAGGAGCAACATGTCATTCGTCCTTGACAAAAATAGATTGCTTAGCCTTCTAATACTGCATACTAAGCCACGTCGAGTGACGCCCGTTTGATGGAAATTGAAGCGATAGCAACCGCACCTCGCGTTCGATCGATGTCGCTTCCCTATCGCCATCCAATAAATCAAGATAACCTTTGACCTAGAAGTTTGACTTCCACATGTACTGATTTGAAATGTTGCACCATGGTTCACCATAGGCTATCGCCTGATACCAGGTTTGGAAAGGAGTGGTTGAAAACGAGAAAAATGGGGAGGCAGCCTAAGAAACCGGTTTCTGTCATGCGTGATGCGTTATATGTATATATATATATATATATATATATATATATATATATATATATATATATATATATATATATATATATATATATATATATATATATATATATATATATATATATATATATATATATATATATATATATATATATATATATATATATATATATATATATATATATATATATATATATATATATATATATATATATATATATATATATATATATATATATATATATATATATGTATGTATGTATGTATGCATACATATCTTGTCACATCATACATGATCAAGTATGATTTTGCGGCGATCATACTCTGGTGACTGAGGTTTGGGGTGGGGTGGCATGGCAAACAAATTGAGGGGGCCAAATCGACACTTCCGAAATTGGGGAGGGACATGTCCTCCAGCCCGCCAGTGGTTACACCCGTGCGTACATGCGCACAGTACTACCATCTACACCATTATAAATGGCACAAGATACCAGAATGTGTATGATTGCATGTATGCATGCATGTATGTATGTATGTATGTATGTATGTATGTATGTATGTATGTATGTATGTATGTATGTATGTATGTATGTATGTATGTATGTATGTATTTATGTATGTATGTATATATACATATATACATATATATATGTATATATATATACATATATAGATATATACACATATAGATGTAAATGTATATGTATATGCATATGCAATGTATATATATATATATATATATATATATATATATATATATATATATATATATATATATATAGTATATATATATATATATATCAGGAGCATCAATTTGCATCCTTTTGTGGGGGTCATGGCCCCACAAATGTTGATATTTCACTCCCTCCCAAGTTGATTTGCCCCCCCAATAACCAATGCTATTTTTATGCCGATAAGAAAGCTAAAGGAAACAATAATAATATCATGCAAAATAGATAACTTAGTTGATACACATTTTGCAATCAAAAGTAAAATATTTGGATTAGATAGTAGACTGGCTCTCCACCTTTTGCTGTAAACCTGAAAATTGTGCAAAAAAGACTGAAATACCTGGATTTCCCTCCACAGTGGGAGGACAACATACATCATAAAATGTTGAGATTAGCTGTTGCTGATGCACTTTAAACCAGACTGTCTGAGAAATCTGTTAAGCCAATAAACAACAATTGCATTGTCATACTGATGTTTGTGCACACCACTAATGGCAACCCCACATGCATATGCAGCTTGAAGAGGATTCATTCTATTTTACATTTCCAGTCTTCAAACTTCATACAATCCAGTGCAGTGAAAACAATCACATTTATCATTGAGATTGTTGATATACAATTTATAATAATATGCAGCAGCCCACCCATCACACTATCAGCTTGATATTTTCCTAAGAAGGTACCTGTTTAGGTGCATGCCCAATTAGATACTACCTAGGTAGGTATCTACCTAGGTACCTCAAACTGAACCAACGAGAGCAACATCTGAGCCAGTCTGCCAGCTTATGATACCATGAAATAAAAAAAGTCGGAAGAAGCTACATGGACACTGTTACAATTGACATTCGTGAAGAAAGCAATAGGTGGTACCTACAAACACTGGCGGATCCAAGGGAGCATTCCGGCCATGGCCCCCCGAAGCGCCTTAAAGGGGGCCATCATGTCTTTGGCCCCCGAAACCAACAGAAGTAAACCAAACTAAAATACGGTGACTTTGAAAATGGTGTTCCGGGTGAGAGAACCTAAAATTTTAAAGGTATTTTCTTAATTGTTTGGATGTCCAATATGGTAGCATAGTAGATTCTGACGCACATCGAAGGTTCTATGCTGTTTAAGTTCTGCTTACAGCAAGAGTTGACAAAATCAGCAGTTTCATTATTCCTTAGTCAGATAGCTTCATGAATTTAGCTTAGCCAGTAACGGGCAAGCAAACCCAGTGAGCCGAAGTTCGAAAGCGAAATTTGAACAGGATGTTTTGTGCGTGTTCAGTTAAGCCCAGTTGAGCAGCATGCTTAGTATGTTGATGCTATGGGTCGCTAAGTCGAAGAGACAGGCTACGTTGGCTGATTTTTTTCTGAAGAAGAATAGCAAGAGGAGGCATGTAGGTATTTAGAACTTGAATAAGAGGTGATTGGTGGGTTCGAAGGTAAGGGAGATTTGGGTGGTAGGACCGGCCTATCAAACTTTAACGGTTTTATTGCAGTTTAACCCGTCCCGTCTCGGGGGGTGGGGGTCTTCAACCGCCGCCCCCTCTCAGGTTTTTCGCGGATGGTGGACGAACGACGCGAGGCAGCGCGCCCAAATTTGGCATACCTTTTCCACATCAATTTGGTATGTTGATTGGAAATTTTGAAGTCAGGTCATCTAGGGTCAACGAGTTAGGTCAAGGTCAAGTTAGGTCACCTCCAAGAAATTTCAACCAATCGCTACGCCTTAACGGATACATATATTTTAAAGAATCTTTCAGCGATTGCTTATCTTTATGGATGCAACAAAACGTACGAGTGGATTTTTTTTTCATTTTTGACTACATATAAATTTTGCGTATTTGCTAAATTGCAGTTCAAATAGAGGATTCTGGCTAAAGTCGGCATTTTTTATTAGGGCAAGGTGACTTTTTAACAACGTTTCTCGGTCTGTTCTACCCACTGGAAAAGGAAAATTAAAGAAAACTGGAAAACTCACTTACGAAAATTCAAAAAAATAAACATTGTATTTTTTGGGGAGGCGAAAAAAATTACAGACCTGGTCGATTTCGCTTTCCTTTCTCATTCCAAATATATTTTGTTTTTTCATATATAACCCGAAATGAACTCCCCAGAGTCAAAAAACATAATGTAAGTCGTGAAAAGTCGTGAAAATCTAGCCCCTGGTGACGTCACCTTTGGGGGGAAATTGTTTTGGCGGGCGAACCCGGACCCTACTCGTTGAGAGCTTTCCGATGATATCTATTTCGCTTTCGTGCGATGCTTAGTTTGGATTTTTAGAGGGGGGTACTATTTTCCCATTATTTGATTCATTTGAGGTCCATTGGTGTTGGTTTTAGAAGGATCGATCAATATCTTGGGGTGCCGCATCGACCCTAAAGTTTGCATGTTCGGACTTCCAAATCGATCTTTTAGGTCGCAAATTCAGCGGTTTTCCACTCTGGTATCTCATCATCAGGCAATATTCTGCAGACTTACCAACTTGCGACGTCACTGTCACCATATGGTGCAAATTATGAGGTATGAAGAAGTCCTAAGTATGGCCAAAGAAGTCTTCAGAGTTGGCCATGCTTAGGTACTTTTGACCATTTTTGTAAGGTTTGAGGTGATGAAGAGTGCTGAATGGGTAGGAATGAACAGATGAGATCGCCATGATGCACAATGATCCTGAAAATGATGACTCCAAAATTGACTCCAAAAATCATCCCTCAAAAATATTTTCCTGACCCACGAAGGAAATTATCACAAGATGCCTTGTAAAATATACCATATGCTAAAGAACCTGGGCCAGTATTTCAAAATACTATCCCAGGTTCGTCAACTCTTCCTACCTTGCTTTTGTCAGCCTGCGACGTTTTCATGGTGATGCACGCTCACTGAAAATCCAGTTATGAAACACTTTTGAAACATAAAAGCCTCAAAAGTGCTCTGTCAATGTCAATGCCAAGGAAAGGAACGGCTGTTGCTAGCTGGAACTTCACACAACAGGGACTGATGCTCGTTTCCCATTAATAACTAACCTACTCGATTTTTGACTGGTGAAGGCTGTCGCCACGGTGCTCTTCGACCATCCACAGGGCCAACGGACAAGAAATTCGAGGACGTCAAGGCCAGGTATGAACATATCGTTTGTCTACTTCATTTCGTTGGCTCCTTAAAAAGCAGATGGTTCCAATAGTTTGCACGCTGCCATGATCAACTTAACAACCGGATCTTGCCATTCTTATTACCTCAGGCAGAGACCAATATGCATATGTGTGGGCCTTCTATATGTGTATTCCAGACCCCGTTAATTGTTTTACAGGTGGTCGTAACTGGACGTCACCAACCACGCCACGCTGTCGGTGGAAGACCCGTGGCTGCTTGAGCTCAGAACCGCCGTGGTGGAATACCTGACGTCGCTGTTGAACGCCAACACGGGCTTCGACAGAGGAGACTACAGGGAGTTGGCGGAACTATCTCTGATCGCTTTGGGCGCCCAGCCTCCAAGAGGGGAGAGGTTCAGCCGCCCTCGAGTCTACCACCAGGCACGCTGGATGGCGAAGGTGAGAGCTGGGGAGTTGGATGGAATCTTATCGATACTACCACCAAACAAAATGCAGTCATTGGCCGCAACTCTAGGGATCAACTACGGGTGCAAATTTTATTAAATTGTGTACGGTCGTTCACATGGCGTTAAGTGCGACGCGCATCATGGCGAGGTACGATGTTTGATTTTCCTCTGAAATGCTATATCACTGTGGAGTTGTTGGCTGTTTCAGATGCTTTTCTTCATGATGTACATATTCTCGGACCACCTGGGCTACGACGAAGTGATGGTGGCGAAACTGGAGAGGACGGCTCAGTTCCTTCTCGTGTTGTATGTGAATGCCTGGTTCCGCGCGCCTGTGGCGGCTGACGCTCCCGCCAATGACCTCCGCCTGTACCATGACCTGGTGCGCTACAGGTCTGTGGACGGTGAGGTGGCGGACGCAGCCCTCGGCGTCATGCGAAGGCACATGTGGTACCTCAGACCACCACTCGTGATGTTCAGTCTCCGTAGTGGTCTTGTGACCAGTGTTGAGAAGGCGGAGATGTGCATGAGACTTCTGGCGACGCCGCGTCTCCGTGGTCGGTGGCTTGGGGAGGACGTGCCCGTAGTATGCCTGGATGAGAGCACGCGACTGTCGGATCTCGTTGACGAGACCTCATGGCTCCTTTTTGAGTTGATCGGTCCGTCCACGCACGCCTGGCTGAAGCGGCCGCCACAGCAGTGGTGCGAGGACGACGACTACGTGAAATTCGAGAACTTTGTCCGTGAGGACAAAGTCACAAATGATCTAGCCGAGCGGGAGATCAGCCACTGGTGCTTGACCCACTGCTCGATGTGATTTGCTATCTCGATGTGATTTGTTAACACGATGTGATAAGTTATTTGTTATCTACTTCCATGTTCGTTTAGATTCGCCTGCAATTGTTTCGCCTATTATCGAGCGCTCATTGATACTCAAGGTGTTCAGTCACAGTCATATCCAGTGTTCAGTCATTGGCGATTCTACCAGTCACCATAAATAAATAACAGCGCGGAAACGCGACGGCTGATTTTGCAATTGTATCGAGATGGTTCGAGTGGCTGCGACTATTGTATTATCTTGGTTGAAATTTGTTAAGGCTCTTATCGAGTGTTATTATGCCTGAAATCACTGAATTCACTGCCAGGGTAGAGTGAACACCTGATTTGAGTGTGAGTTATGTACTTACTGACTTGGGAGCGTCATTTCGCATGGCGTATGCGACTTGGCAAAAATATCGTGGAGGCAAAATCAGTGTGACAGGCAACTATACCGTCACTGATCCATATCCAGTTCCTCGCAAGAAAACGCGCTCTTTGGCTGCAAATAACGATGCACTGGAGACATGTCGAGGTAGAAAGCTACTGGATGCGCTGGTAGGTAAGTCTGCAGAATGTTGCCTGACGATGAGATACCAGAGTGAAAACCGCTAGACTTGCGGGCAAAAATGTCAAGTTGGAAGTCCGAACACGCAAACTTTGGGGTTGATGCGGCACCCTAAGATATTGATCGATCCTGCTAAAACCAACACCGATGGACTTAAAATGAACCAAATTTGGGAAAATTTGCGAGATGAAGCTATCTTCGAAAAAAGTTCAAATATGAACCTGTCTAGTGTGCAAGCATCATGCTTATGCTTACCATTATAGGTTGTTATATATCTTGTACTGAATGCGATTTCAATTAGAGATTACTCATGCTATAGTTTCCTGCTCAAGGGAATTTGCTGATAGTAAGCCATTCTCATCATTGTCATTAACATAAGTATCCCAACAGTAGGTGTCTCCAAAAATAAACGAAACAGATGCACATATACAGGCTATTGGCTCAAAATTGAGTTTGAAGGACTTAAACGATATTCTAAACAATATCACTTCCTTGGGCAAGATCAATATTTTCGTGGACTCCTTTCGACATCTCACACCTAACGAGAAAAAAAACAATATTTTAACGCTGCTTTAATGTAGGCAACTATGAGACACGTTTTGCACATATACACTCATGAAGCAAACAAATAGGTTAGGTTTGGTTAGGCTGGGTTAGGCTAGACTTCTGTTTTAGGTTATACAAATTACTCTTTTAAAACAACTTTGGAGAATACTCTTCCAAAAAATTGATACTTGAAAAATTGGTCAGGCTGGGTTAGGTTAGGTTAAGTTTTTTAAGTTGAATCTTTTTCTACAAAAAGTTGTTTGATAACTTTACATTTTTTTAACGATTTGTTTTCTTGCATGGAAGGTTAGGCTAGATTAGGTAAAGTTAGGAATTCTTTGTTACTTTCAACATCACTTTTAATGCTATCTTACACAAATCCAAGCCCCATTGTGGAGTTGCTTTGCCTCCCAACTGAAAAAGTATGCATTTCAGAGGTAAGGATTCGTTGCATCATATTCTGATGACAAGGTTTCAAGGAAAATATCCTCTCCGTATTCCATCACTCGGAAATTGGCATCTTATCCATGATTGCAAAGCATAAATCGAGCCCTGGTACACGGGATGTACTCGACGGCCCTGACCAGTCAAGGTGAACGGTGTGGGATTAGTCGCGGCCTTGCATCAACTTTCCGAAAAGTTTTGTGTGTCCAAAAAGTTTTGGGTTGTCACTTTCTCCGCATTCTACTGTTCACCTTACCATTAATGGATACCAATGTCACTCATGCATTAGTGTGTCCCAATTCGTCACAGCCATTGCATTTGCCTGAGAGACAGCTGCTCTTGTTGTGCATTTCGATCAACGGATATTGATGACAGAAATACGAATTTTCAGCAGCGAGACTGACCTTATTTCCACTAAGGTAATGATTACAGGTACTGACAGCAGCGCGACCAGATATTATTATGGTTGTGGCACCATTCCCGCCTTATTCGTGACACCCGCACCCATATGAAGATTCCTTTCGTATGCCAAGTGTTCCTACTGTCCAACATCTTGCACTTCTATATTTGTTCTTTATATGCTTTATATTTGCTTCCCATAATAAGGTCCAGTCACACGGAGTCAGGTTATCTCGGATCATTCTTTCTTTCATCGGACAATTATGAAATTTCTTAGGGGTTCTCTCAGGATTTTTTTATGAAGTGTTTTAATTAAAAATGGTCCAGGCTAGCATTGGCTAAGTAGGTTAGAATAGGTCGATTAGTTTGAATTTTTAAGGATAAAATTGTTTAGAAAATTTCCATTACAATAATTGCTTCCTTGCATCCAGAGTTAGGCTGCGACTTTTTTTTCATTTTGAACATTGCGTTTCATGCTATTTTGCCAAACCAACTCCAAGCCATTTTGGTTGGTTGATTATTGGTTTTACAACACATCGACCATTGAGTCATGTAGCGTCGCCAATCTCTCACGCCGATTGGTCGCGGGCGAAGAGTAGCAACAGGTAAGGACTCGAACCCACAACATTTCGACTGTGAGACGAGCAACTTACCCTTAGACCACTCGTCCCCAACTCCAAGCCACTTTTTGGGTGCCATTTTGCTACCCAACTGCACTTCCCAAAAAATGTGTGGCCGCATTACGTAGGTACATTATGAACATGTGCACATTCATAAGCATTGCATTAAAAAAGAAATTCCAAGAAATCAAATCACCTTAAGACGAAAATGTATCCTTTCAAAAAGCTAAAGGGACCAGAAAAGTTACAAGTATAATGGTAAAAAGTTCAATGGAGGATGGGGACAGGATGCACCTAACAGATTCCTCAACATTTCATGAGTGCACAAATAATGCTTGAATGCATGGATATGTATAATATCTGCAAAATATAGGTGCACTGAAGACGCCCAGCCCTCTTTTTTTTAAAGCAAAAATATTCACCATTCAATTCATGGTAAGTGAAAACAGGATTTGCTAGACAAAAGCAAAACAATCAGCTTTGTTCATTCCTGCGCTGGTCGGCAATACATCGCAGCAATTAATAATCTCACTTCCTGCTCCTTGCATTATCCAAATATATCCCGTCACACAACATATGTGTATGGCTTTGGTTTATCCAAATCGTGAATAACCGTGAAGATATTTGATATGGGTAGGTAGGCATCTACCTAGTCAGGTAATACCAATTCCAGTACCTCGAGCCAAACATGCGACCAATTCCACCCGGATAGCAGCGAAGAGCTTCCAGGAAAATCGTTCGTTCAATACAAAACACTACGCTCCGCTTACCAAGTGAATGAATTCACCTTTACCAACCCGACCGCGTACGAAGGCCCGTTCTTGGATTCGATGGATTCACCGCTCTCCAGTTCCCACTCCGGCCGGAGCTATTTAAACCATCGCCAAGAAGAGCCGCGGATAATGCATTTCTTTTTGCTCCCTTGAAGGATGATATATTCTGCATCAAATGACATGGAGAAACCGTTCATATTTATATTATAAATCAGTCAGAAGCGATATACATAAAAGATATGGAATGGATTTTCCCCATTAAAATTACCTGAATGGTACCAAAATGTTCTTAAAACCTGCTAAGACTTTGCGCCAAAGTCAATCTCCATAGAACCAGAAATTTCACTATCGTTTGATTTCATCACATATTGCTTCCGAATTTCAACAACAAGCGGGAATAGTTGTGTTAATGCCACTCCGACCGCGAGGTTTTCCCACTCCGGACAAATTCAGATGCACGCGTGTCCTTTTTAATACACTGACAATCCTCTAAGCTGCATTCTGCTCCAATTATTGATGTATTCCCATAATCCTGATGATGATTAATTGAGGAGAAATCCACAGTAATTCTGTTGGCGGTTTCCTCTAACTTATCTTCCTTTTTTTTGTATGTCATAGCATTCAAGTTGTGATGTTGAGTCTGTGCGAAATGAGACGCTAATTTCCGCTCCGTCCGTGACGATAGTCGGTTTTACAGCGGCAATTTGCCCGCCCGTCTAGTTGCTTTTGATCCTTCAAAGTCAATCCTTGCTTCAACTAAACATTCCAGACATGAACTAAAAAGTGCATCGAAATACTTCTAATATTCAGAAAATAATATTTTATTATTTCCATTATTGAACAATTGTTTCATTGTTTCATGATGGTGAGTATAAAAGATTTTAGACGGATTGTTTTAGTATAATCTTCCTTAAACTATTATATATGCCGAAACCCATATCCCAATAGTCGGCAAGAAACATTTTAGACCCTCCCATATACCAGTCGGTGCGCGAACGTCCTGGTCGTGAGGTGTGTTGTAAATATGTATTGGTTGTGCGATGTAAGCATGTCAGGAGTGGCAGACATAGATTTATAAACTTGGGTGACATCGATTAAGTATACTTTTGTGATCATTTTCTGTACCATTGCTCAGGAAGTTCGCTTATAAGTCATCCCCGTGACGTGGATGACTTCAGACTACGATGTGTGGTGGCCCTCACCTCATTGTGCTGTGAGACACTAGGATAGGAACCGAACAAATGATTTGAAGGCATTTTATTTTTGAAGAAGAATCCCGGGTTATTTTACGACCCATTCAACCACAAGGTTGTATAGGGTCGCCAACCTATCACACTGATTGGTCATGGGT
>JAOTOL010000455.1:0-69731 GCA_034440575.1 Imbricaverruca yamaguchii | reverse complement strand
ATAGATGTTGAGCTCATCCAAAAATAACAGCGGCAATCAAGACCTTAAAACTATCAATACGTGTGGCATTGCAGAGTGGCAAAACACTTTCAGAAACTTTGACCAAGTTCGCTCTCAACTAACACCCGTGTCCTGCTGGGAGAAAAAAAGTGTCACCGTTGTCTCGCAGGACTTCCAAAACAGATGCAACACGGAACAGCGTCTGCCTTATAACATGCCAGCTATGCCTACCATAGGACATAGCGTATATAGAATGCTTAAAAAAAGCATCGTCAGGGACAGACTTAATGCACACTTAGAGACGTAAAAAAAACAACGCTAATATCCCATTTGGCGGGCACTTCACAATCACTCATAAGGAGCAGCACTTTGGACTCTAAAACACTCAGCATATCTACTCTGCAAGTCTGCAAAGATACAACAGGCTCAAAATCCCGAACCAATGGAAATTATGGCCAAAGACCTCCATTAAACACAATGACAGCATTCTGGACCCACAGAAAGCCCGGTTCCTTACACCACCTGAGGAAAGCACCCATGCAATACAACCGCAGCCGCAGTTGACACATGCATAATACATACACGGATCATAAATTGTATGTAACACACGATTAGGCAGATATTGTTACATATAAAATGAAGGCGATTCACTGTGCGGTGGCACGAGATGAAGTGCATTAGGCGTGTGTTTTGGCGATTTTCCAAGCAAAATGCTTGCTGTTGAGGAAGGCCTGTGACAGAAATGGATACAGTGGGAATTTGGATCTATGTCTTTGTTTTATTATGAGCATAGGGCTATTTTACGCGTTTTTATCACTGATATGAAACACTCTCATTTACTTTGTATCGATTCAGTGCTCCATTAGAAGTACCAAGATCGCCATTAGCCATTTCTTTAGTTAGCCATTTCTAGAACAGCTCTGCTTTAGACGCAGACTGGCCGTTCAGATCGCGGCCAGCTCGCCTCCTCTGGGAAATATGAACCGGGTTGCGACGTCGGGCGCTTAGCCGCGCAGGCTGGGGAAATGGACGACTGCGGTGGCGGACACAGCTGTTGAACTGTTCATCATTTTGTCAACGTGTCCGAGTATCTTCAGATATGTATGCTGCTGCGCCGTTGGTACATTATCTTTTCCCTGCCACTGTCATGTGTAAGTGTCCTTATGAGATCGAGCTGAAGACGCCACTGGCAACGTGCACATCTCGCTCTGTACGGCGAGGGTGAGGCACTGTATCGTGCGGTCGTCGGGGAGGGGAGGGGTAGTTGATGCGTGGTCTTCCCACGCCGGCCCTTTTTGGGGCTGGGCTGCGGGAAGACGTCCTTATTCAAGGCCGGATGACTGGTTTTAAAGGTCGATCTGACGCCAGCGGATGGTCGGCTTATTCAATGGCCGATGTGGTTGACTGGTTAAGGTCGATAGACGCCAGCGGATGGTCGGCTTATTCAATGGCCGATGTGGTTGAAGCGCTGGTTTAAAAAGGTCGATACACATATGTCTATTGGTATAAGGTGCTGAACGATATGTAAAATGTAGGGGTTATTAAGCTTGAAATCATGCTGCTCGCATGCACATGCAGCTAGTATAACATCTAAAGCCAACTCATGCAATCAGCTACCCATTTTTTATGGGCCGTGATAATTGAAATTTCTACCTTAAATAGCGCAGAGTAGCATTGCCGTCCCCTGAAAACGCTTGGCGGACGTTGGTAACTTCGAATTCAGTGTGGGCTGAAATCCTGTCCCACAAGAGGATTTTCGGGAACGGACTTCGTGTATATTCACGGTAAAAACAAAAAACGCGACTCATTTCCGTGGCGCGTTCACCTTACGAAAAAAAGCTCATCTCCGTGCCGCGTTCACTTTCTTGTGGACATTCCATAGTCAGAAAAATTAGAACAATAATTATGTATATTTATGCCTTGAAATACATCTTATTAACCACAAATAAAGCAAGAATTAGCTCATTCAAGCTGTGGTGATCGTTCAGGAAGTAATCTGATATCAGTACTACTTATTTAATTTTTAAGTTTAATGAGGTGAAATGCATCATCGGTGTAGGTACTGTGATGCCAGTATGGGAAACTGTCACTCCAACTTGAAAGTTGGGAGGGCAGGACCCTCTCAACTTCCAAGTACATGCTTGATTTTACAGTTGGGAAAAATGTTAAAAAAAATACCCCGTGTCTAAAGCAAAGCGGCCGAAGTCAGGTTAATTTTCGGATGTGTGGGCGTACTTTAGGATAGCATCTACTGTACTTATCTGGTGACGTCGCGTGATAAGCTCATGTTCTTTCTCTCGCTACAGCCTTCTCACCTCAATAGCAACAATTGTTACGCTTGAGGTGAAGCAAACTGTAAAGACGTCATTGTTGCAATCATTGGGCAGGGAAACCGAATCAAGTTGACACAACTTTGGCGAAACTCAACATAATTCATCACTTTGGAGACGTAGCGAGGGGGATCTCAGTTGGCAGCCGGCCCGATAAGACCTGGGACGAGCTACCGGGCGGCCCGTGTCGGTGCATTGACGGCTATTCAAACCTTCGGCCCAAATTCCGCCGTTGAACTACGATTCATTGATCGGGTATTGAGGTCATGGTTCACGCAACGAGCTCTGCTTAGCAACAGAGCCCTGCCTCATAAAGCAACCCCAGCAAGAACTTGGATTACATTTATATAATGGAATACAATTTGAATAATATATCAGGGATTTAATGTTTACTTTCAGTCCATTTTAATCATGAATTTAAACGCATTTCACAGTCGCAAAGTTGAGAGAACATAGTAATGATAGCCGACAATTAAAAAATTAACAAGTGGGCGACAAATTAGAAATCAAGGGTGAAGCAAAGGGATTTAAACTTTACTTTCGGTCCACAAATGTGTCACATCGTCACCATTCCGCAGTCAGAAGTCGAAAGGACTCGGGTTTGTTTTTGCGCGAGATGAGGGGTGTCAGTAGCAACATGTGCAACAGTAGCAATGACAACCGGCTTCATGCTTTGGAGAGAATGGTATTGTATCAACAATCCCCGTGCATCAACTAGACCCGGTCTCCCCTACTACTGTTGTCACGTTTATTTCATGTGTTTACAAGGCAACCTCGCAAGCTGCCACCTGGACTGTGCCATTTGGTCCTCTCCGGGCCGGGGGGGTTGGGCCCCTCGTAATACATTGGCTTCAGTACTTTAATAATCATAGGCATCACAATTTGTTTTTAAAACGCTGCGAAAAGGACATTGCAAAACATTGCAATACAAGATGTAGGGTTGGGTGCTACGGAGACTGAGACGGTATCTTGTGGTTAGGTTAAGTGAGCCATTCACCTCAAAACAAAGCTCAGTCCACTGCAGTCGATGCGGCCCTAAGCCCCCCACCTCAAAACAAAGACGCTGGAAATCCCCATAAAAATATCGCCCGACCCCACAACGGCGATAGTGAGTGCTCAAACAAACCTTGCTGGGCTCCAAACAAATCGCGCCGCAGCCTAAGACAATCGTACCAGAATCCCAAAATCGTCGGACCCATCCTCCCGAAAAATCGCGATGGAAGCGGAAAAATTGCACCGTGGCCTCAAAGCTTGCACAGGCTCCCGGAATGGTTCAGTTTATATCAATAAAAAACAAGGGGACTCTTGAAATATCGAGCAGAGTTTATAAAAATATGTTTTTGAGGCTTGCAATGGATGCGACGACTTTTGGGGCCCAAATGTTACTCTCAGGGGCCTAAGTTGGATCTTGGGAGCCCCATCGTAATTTTAGGAACGCCCTGCGCGCCTTTTCAGGCCACAAAGCTATGTTTATGTTCCTAGATGGGACTGTTGGGGACACCAGCAGTAGTTGTTAGGGAGCCTGGCGTTATTTTTCCGAACCGGGCGCGGTATTGAGGCCCACAAATTCTGATAGGGAAGGGGACTGCTCCAATTCCCCCCCTCATCGGTACACTATTGCACATGTCCCAATGATTGTATAGATTAACAATGACGTCTATAGAGTATATCGCACAAAATCAACTTCCCTATACCCATTTAACTGCTTGCACCACAAGTAGTGTTCATAAGTATACTCCCTGCAATTGGCTTAAATTTATCACATTATCTTCAGGTTTCTTAAATATCAGCCTGGACATGGACATCACTGGACGATGAAAAGTCTTCATAGTAGTCTCCGTTGTTATTCGGTGTTTGAAAATTAATCCATATGTGTTCATTCAATAGATTATGGGATCAGAGTCTAAAATGTGCAGATATTGTTGCATATGCCATGAACCTACCATCTTACCGAAACATTTATGTTGAATGACATAACATGAATTCAATATTTAACATGCTATCGATGCCACTACGCAGCTGAAAATCCACTCGGGTCAGTTGCCATGCTCGTCATGTGCCTTCTCAGGTCGCATGACATGCATCGCTCGTTACTCGTCACATCATTACCTTTCATATCACTCATCATGTGACCTTGTCAGGTCGCATCACGAGCTCTTAATCCTCCCTGGGGATTCTAAGATTCTGAGAGATTCTCGTACTGAAAGTTGATATAATAGTGTGTGGACTTCAGTATTGTATGTATGCTCCCTAATATACGATGGAAGTAAGTATTTTGCACATATCTGTGTGCTATGCCAGACTGAAAATCCAATGAAATGTGGAACTTTGTACGTTTTATTCCATAATTTCAATCACGTAATGAATGTATAGTGGTAGCAATTTGCACTCTTCAATAATAAAAATAGACGTAAACGTTGAAGTGTATGGCAGCTAAGACCAAGGCCGTATATAATACATTGCTTTGTAATATCAAGGCAAGGAAATTGTACTTGAAAATTGCATGTCTTACCTTGATTGTGTTACGTTACTGCTCTCAGCCTTTACAATCTTCCACTCTATGCAATATTAATGAAATTGATGTTTAGGATGCTAATAGTCAAAGAACCAAGTTGAGACTCTAGTATGAACATATTTTGGCACTGGCTGGCACATTATCTTCTTTATAGTATTTTCATAACATAAGATAAGGTGTGAATGTCCATATATATGTTGCATCACATCAACTACTGAATTAGTTACGTTATTGCAGGGTCATGGCCAAGTGTGCATGACTTAAGAAATGAAGTGCTGCGATGTGATATGTATAACTTTTACTTAGTTATGGATTGCAGAAAGTTTTATACACATTCAAATGTGTGAATGCTGCATTTTAGGCAATTTAGATGTCTCAAAAGTGGAAGGGCCAGCTACCATTATTGCCCCCCCCACACTTTGAAAAGTGGGTGGGCCATGCCCCCTGACCCCCTGTTCCTACGCCTATGCCTACCATATTTCATCGAGATCACGAATAAATCGCACTCAACAAATTTCGTGAAATATACGTAGCAATCTGATCTAGAGGACTGGGGAACTTCCTCCAACCAAACGAGCTAGCCGAGCGAGCCGATTCAAATGAGTCATATGGTTTGATTGATACCGTCTTCCCGTCAAACTACGTATAGTATAGTGTATTCACGATCTGACGAATGCAGTCTTAACACGCGCACTGGAGGGGGAGGGACGAAGTCCGCACATAACTCCGGTTTTTCGCAAATATTTCCCGATTGTACCGGTCGATATACGCAATGCTTTATATACCTGCCTAAAAATGTACCGCACGTCGTTTGACGTAAGAGAAACGAAAATTAGGCGAACATTTTGTCGAGCTACAGGCTATCTAAGTCAAAACATTTTGTAGGGCCAGACCACAGATATCGGCGCTGATGCGCTTCCCGTATATTGGCAAAAGGGAAGTATTCTTGGCAACACTAGCGACTTGCTCGGTGTATATTGTTATGTTCTATAGTTCCAAAGTCATGTAAGGCCACCGAGGTCAAGTCAGGTCATGTTAATGACAGGTCAACTGGAAGATTTTCATAAACGCAAATGACTCATACGATTCATGCCATTTCGCATGTTACTCCCTACACATCCTGAACACTACTTTTTTTTCATTGTAAATCTGAGCGTTTGCACATTTCATTCATGCACTTCGGCCCTTAGTCTTCGTGAAGCCATGGCCGCCGGCGCGGGGCCGCTCGCCGGCCAGCCGGGCGGGCGGGGTTCCGATAACTTGAGCGGTAAATGGGCGGGCGAGCGGGGTTCTGGAAACTTGAACGGGAGATGGGCATACACCAATCGGTCTGTTTGCACAGCACCTTGTTTGTCGCTGTTCAAATATGCCTCAATTACTGCAGCGGGACGTGAAGGTTTATCGGTGTTTGAAGAGGGCGTATCGAGCATATCAATGCCTCGGTCGGTACTAAGATCGAACTGTGGGCAAGACCTTCACGACCACGATAATAGTCGTCGAACGTGGTGTTTGATTCGGCAAAACCCGTATCGCTTTCTTCCCCCACCGTGAGTCGATAAGAGTTTCTGTTGAAGCATTTTCTGTTCTGAGCCCATACAGGTCGGACGCGAAGCTGATCGCTCATCATATCCCGCCGTACGCTTCGCTGACTTGGCGCCGCTGAAGCGGCGTATCTCATCCCGCTGATCGACTCCAATGAAGACGAACTTGAAGCAACGTGCGACTCAGACAGCCAAGAAGATGCCTTGTACGTTCCAGACGAAGACGATACGGATGACGAGAACACTTCTGTGTCTACAGCCGCTGCCGCCGGCACGTCAGCCGGCACGTCAGCCAGCACGTCAGCCGGCTCGTCAGCCAGCTCGTCAGCCGGCTCATCAGCTGGTTCGTCAGCCGGTCCGTCAGCCAATCCATCAGCTGGCACGCCAGCTGATGCGACCGGCGCGACCAGCCGTGGCCGCCTTCGTACTGCGGGACCAGCCCATTCCGGCACCCAGCGTTCGGAGCTTACAAAGTCGAAGCGTACCCTGGAGGAAGGCAAATACGTCCCATTTCAGCAAAGCCCGGGCGCCTTCTGCGTGCGTGACCACCACAACAAAAGTGGCTAAGTGGTCGTTGCAGCCGCCAGCTTAGCGCTCCAAGAGGCTGGACGCAAACCTGACGCGCCATATGCCTGGTCTCACCGGGGAGACGAGGACCGTATCATCGGACATGGCAGCATCCACGCTGCTTTTTTCCCAAGACAGCGTGATCGACCTGACTCTAAAAAAGAAAAAAAAAGGTCCAGTGACACGCCCACAACTGATGACTTTTGTCGGCCTCTCTCTGCTGCGGGGCTGCGTGGGTGCAAATAGCACAGCTGAGGACCTATTCCAGCGTGGATTTGCACCCGCGCCCCTCTAAGCCACAATGAGCCACCGCCGCTGCATGAAGCTTCCGCGCTGCCTTCGGCTTGACGATATCACAAGCCAACCTGTCGGACGTGAAGCCGACAAATTCTGCCTGCTTCGTGAGGTGTTCGGCATGTTTGACGAAAACCTGCGGCACCACGTGAAGCCGTCAGACGTTTGCGTGGACGAGACGCTCGTTCGGTTCCGGAGACGCTGTGGTTTCAAGGTTTCTATGCCCTCGAAGCCCGGCAAATATGGCGTTTTGTCCCGGTCGGTGGCCGATGCTAAGTATCGGTATATCCGGAAACTCTGCCCATACGCCGGGAAACAGGCCAGCCCGCAGCAAGCGCCGCCAAACTCCACCTTCGCGTCTGTGGTGGAGCTTGCGAAATACCTAGTAGTAGGAGTAGCAAGGGGGCCTAGGGGCGCTTCGACTGCTTCGGTCATACAGCGAAGTAGTAGCAGTAGTAGTAGTAGCATGATTATTATTGTTATTATTGCTGTTCTCGTCATTATTCTTATGACAATACCCAGTATAGTTTTCTCACATGTCCCAAAGCGTAATGATCCCTTAAATACATCAAATGAATGAAAATACATACCATGACCTTTATAAAGTACTGATATATAAGTGACCAGAGGTCAAATGCAGCATCTATCATCCTTATTGCGCATCATTAGTCCTGCTCAAAGCATCACGAAAGCCCATTGTGTGGCAATCCATAGCAATGTCAAGCTAAGGCGCGCAAAAGAAGCAAAGTTAACATATTTGACCGCATTTGACCTTAAAGATATAGACTTAAGGTCATGCAATTTGCACACGATAGAGTTTACCACTGTACCCATCTATCCTGAAAGTTCCTTAACTCTAGCTTTAATTTGAGCCGAGATCTTAGGGGTGGAATCCCACCAGCGCGCATAATCCTCAGAGGCCCTCCAGGGCGCGTGTTAGCACGCTGTGAGGAGAGCCAGGCGTGTTCGGTCTGCATTTAAACCAACCCGACGCCTAACATTGTCACACGACACCTCCGCCGTCTGAATACCATCGTCCTAATAGTGCATGATTCGTGGTTGGTAATATAAATGAAACATATCCTTTGCCACATATTTCCACACATGTATTGAACGTGCATCACTTTAACTCTGCCCGGCATTCAACAGTACAAAATGGCTTAACGTTCTGGTTTTGAGGAAATTATAATTGTATACACGCCAGGTCACACAAGGACTTGCCCGGCTCCATGTGCCTAAGTACGTTTAGCCAGTCCGTACAACACAATTGCAAGAACACGACGTTGTCCGCATCTTGACAACGGAAAGAAAAGGTGTTTGTAGGCGAAACAGGATTGTCCTGGCAGTATTCGGTTATTTAAGTACCACCTACAGGTCATGGCTGACGATAGTGACGATGTCATGCCCAGAGGAATGGCTACAGTTCAATGAGTAGAACACGACTGCATTAGCGTTACGAGCAAACCCGTAAACCTTTGCCTCATCGAGGGGTACAACAGTCTATTTGCCAACCAAGACAAAACACGCAGCACCCATCTCTGGACTCTGAGACGAACTGGGCCAACCATGACATAAATTCAGCACTTTACGACAAGTGACAATGTCTGGGAGAATTCGTAATTGCCGTAATGTGCAGGTGCCAGTCGAGCGTGATACATTTCGAACAGAACTCCACAGTCCACACATCCCTCACATCACGACAGATCAGCACTAATCCGAGGGCACTGTGGTCATCGCGTCTGAACGTCCGATTGCGAGTATTTTACATCAATGTTACTGTAGCACTAAACATATCATTACAAAACTGGGGCAAAGATGAAGATGAAATACAAGGACAGCAGTAGCAGGAATACTATCAGAGCTCCGCGAACAGCAGCTACGCCGACGGCAGTAGGAGAGCCATCAGAAACTCCGCCAGATTCAGCAGCGCCACAGGGAACTGTCCCAGCAGTAGCCGCTCCGCCGCAGCCCTCCAAGCAGCAACACCGATGCCAGGTGTCATAACAGCTCCGTCCGAGGTTGCTGTCATGCTGGTTACAACTGGCAGTAATACCTGATAAAGTAACTGCAGCAACTACTCAACCGGCTGCTAAAGGACACGCTGACTATATTCAACTGCAATGATATTGCAATGCAAGCTATATAGCAGTATGCATTCAAACAGGGATGTACCTGACAAGATACGATGAAATACTATTGCATGCCACAGACACAAAGTACCTGGTAATTTTGCAATTAAAGATCATGATCAAGTACAACTGGAAATGTTTTGAAGAAAATTGAATGCGACATGCCATACAGTCTAGTTCCAAGAGCTGATTTCATTTTTATATAGGATACAACACCAAAGATGCAAATTTTATTCAGCACAAGTATGGGAAGATAGTACAAGGCATATCAAACATGCATTTTTGCATCAACAGCTTTGGTGCCTTACAGCCATGGGTGTAACCACGATTCTGAAATTGGTGGTGGGGGAACCAGGGGATAAGGGCCACTACAAGTTCGTCGAGCTGCTGGTCACACGGTGAGCGCGGAAAAATTGGGGAGGGGGGGGGACAAATCGCCACGTTTCTGAAATGGAGGGCGGGAATGTACCCCCAGCCCCCAAAGGTTACACCCAGGCTTACAGCCATGATTTTTCTTGCTAATAGCACACAACCATGAAATTGCACACACCTGGGAAAGAAGACATGTTAAAGTCGACGAAAAGTCTGGTGAAAAGAAGACCCATGTCGCCAACAGCAGGCATTTCACAGACTCAAATGGAGGATATGAAGAAAGTAAGCACAGAATGGGACGACAAATTTCGTCAAGAAGCCAGGTGTCAAAAGGCAACAACCGAAGTAGAAGCATTTCATATTTTCAAAACCTCCTCTGGGCTTTTGGTGCATAGATAGATGAGGTTTCCCTCATCGTAATCATAAAGCCATAAAGACATAAACGATTAGTGCAACTATGAGCCACAAGGGCCCTTCTTGGTTGCACTCTGTACACTCAACCAGTTGCCCACCAGATCCGTCGATCAGCCCTCTCTGTAATACTGGAAAGCCAGCCCTCTATTCTTATAATGATTGTCTATGCTATTTTTAAAGATGTTCAATGTGGTGCTACTTACAATGGTTTCTAGCAACTGGTTCCAGTGTTCTACTATCCTGTTGGTGAAGAAAGACCGTCTTAACCTTGTTTTGCTGTAGTTAGCTTTAATTTTGAATTGATGACCTCCAATTGCATCATTTCTGTTCAATTCAAACATTTCCCCAAGATATCCCCTCTCCAGACCATGGACAAATTTAAAGACCTCGATGAGATCTCTCTATATCTAAGTGAAAACACATTCAATTTCCTCAACCTTTCCTCATATGCCAGGTTGCTTATACCATTAACCAGTTTTGTAGCCCTCTGTTGTACTCTCTCTAAAAAGCCAACAATCTTTTTCATAGCTAGGAGACCAAGTTTGGATGCAGTATTCCAAATGTGGTCTGACATATGCACAGTAAAGCTTCCTGGTGACTTCTTCACTTCTGTATGATACATTCCTATTTATTTCCCCAAGCATTCTCAGTGCCTTCTTCCTGGCTTCCTTGGTCTGTTCTGATGCCCCAAATTTTGTGTTTATAATAACACCTAAATCCTTCTCCTGTTGAGTCACTGATAGCACCTGGCCACCCATCAAGTATGGGGCCTTCATATGCTGCTTACCTACATGCATGATTTTGCACTTACCAAAATTAAATTTCATTTGCATTCTTCGGACCACTTCACAAGTTCGTCTGAGTCTTTTGCAGCGACATATGCTCATGTTGACCTGTTATTGCCATAAAGACTTTCAAATCATCCGCAAATTTCAAAACCTTACTGCTTAGGCCACTTTCAATGTTACTTACAAATATAATGAACAGTAATGGCCCTAGTACTGACCCCTGGGGGACTCCACTAAGAACATTTTGCCATGATGACTTTGTACCATTTAGCATCACTCTTTGTTGTCCATCTGAAAGCCACAACTCTATCCATTTTAAGATGCTACCTGCAATATCACGGGCCTGAAGCTGTATCATTAACCCTCGCACGGCTGGTGGTCTGAGCCACCTTCGCCAGGCTGGGGGTAGATACCTACCCCTCAGGTATCTCACGAACCAAGCAAGATAGAACGAATCTGAAAACTGCATCGGATAGGGCGAACAAATTCCAGGCGAAAGTACTTCGGTAGTTTTTACGCTAGGATTCGAACTTAACCCTCGCACAGCTGAGGGGGATAGATACCTACCCCACCAAAGTTTTCCCGCGACAGCGGAAAACAGGCGCGCGGCAGGACGCTGAAATTTGGCATACCTTACAATTAGCTATTTTTACATCTTCTAAACAAAAATTCAAACCAAAAAACACAATATTTTAAAATTTTGGATTTTCAAAATTTTGGAATTTTGAATTTTTCCTTTTTAAATAGGTATACGAACCAAAAATATCACGTTCTAGGTCAACTTAGCATTATACAAAAGTCCATAGTTTGTCTGCAATGTTGATGTTACTTTAGATAAAACTACAAAGTGCAAAAAATGACGCCAAAAATCAAAATTCGAAAATTCTGAAATTGTACGTTTTGACGCTCAGTCAAGATAAGAAAACCCTGAAACTGTCATTGTAATATCTTCATTATTGAAGGCGTGGGACTGCTTAAATATTTCTGGAGGTGACCTCACGACCCACGATAACTCGGTGACTTTTGGTGACCCGACCAGATTTTTTAAGAACATGTAAAAATAGCTAATGGTCAGGTATACCAAATTTCCAGCGCGCTGCCGCGCGCCATTTCCCCGCTATCGTGGGAAAACCTGAGAGGGTTAGGTATCTACCACCCCCAGCTGTGCGAGGGTTAACCGTTTATGGGGTACCTTGTCAAGGGCCTTACTAAAGTCAAGATATGCTACATCAACCTGATTTCCCTAATCAAATTGTTCTGTGGCGAAGTTTAAAAAGTCCAAGAGATTTGTGAGACACGATCGCCCTTTCCTAAACCCATGTTGAGTATCTTGAATCAATCTGTTTCCTTCCAGGTAACTAACTATTCTATCCTTGATAATTGATTCGATTACCTTGCAGACTAGGGGTGTGAGACCTACTGGCCTATAGTTTTCAACTTTCCCTCTTTCTCCTTTCTTGAAAATCCAGGGGTTCATGGCAAGAAAGGGTGGAACACTCTCGGTCTGTCTCCTACAAGACTAGAAGAACGGAAGCCTTCGGCTGCCTTGCAAGAAGCACACAAGTCACCTCACCAACGTCAAGGTGGCGTTCTAAGTCTAAGTGTTCAAGGCTTTACTTTTATTTGGGATACAGCACCAAAGACACTAATTTATTCAGCACAAGTATGGGAAAATAATACAAGACATATTAAGAATTTTTTTTTTTATCAATAGCTTTGGTGCCTTTTCTTGCTAATAACACTTGTTTTGCTAATAGCACACAACCATAAAATTGCACACATCTGGGAAAGATGACAGATTAAAGTTGGCGAAAAGGATGGTCACCCATGTCGCAGCAGGGTGGCCAGTCTCGTTGAAGTGCCTCCTCAAACAAAGGAAAGACGACAGGCTAAAGCCGACGACGAGGTTTATCACCCATGGGCGCAGCAGGGAACAAGTCTCGGTCAAGCGTCGCTTCAAACCTGGGGAAGAGGGCAGGTAGCATTATTACGCACAGGCACTGCACTGAGCGGACATTTTCAGCTTCCAGACACATCGTCCAGAGGACGCGGCATGACCTGCTGGAGGATGTTTGTCACAGTCATGCTTGTTACTGGGTGTGAACTTGACCAGTCAGCAGTCAGCAGAGCTTGGAGAACCAGCAACCATGAATATGTCTGCCATTACAAAGTACCATTTGCACAAAATGCTTTAAGATGCATAATTCAAAATAATAACTATTATTGTGTTAGTTAACAATGCTTTCATCTGCAATGTTTATTTAGTGTCGGCGTCTCTCACTCCATGCCAGCGAGGGGCGAGGTCCCGCAGTCAGGAAAGTGCATGATTGGTGCATTGCCATTGCACACTTTTGCATCACATAACAAAACAAGTTTGCATTTGCCCGTTTAACGACGACCAATAAGCACCGGGATGCAATGTGGATGACTTCGTCTAGTATGAATGGCATATTATTGAAATATATGCACTTTATGTGTAGATATGAAATCTTTCGGAAGTAAAATCAGACAATAAATTGAATATGAAACTCAACCAAGTATTCAAATGGCGGCACTGATTTAAAAAAAACACTCGACTCAAGCAAACGACTAGCGAATCTGGCACCATGGCGCGCGATTTGAGAGTTGTCGGATAAAACATAAATTTGCAATTGCATTACTAGCAAACGTACAATATTGGGAGGAAGTAGCATTAGGTATCATGCTGGTATTTTTCTCATTTTACGCTTTATTTCATGGATGTGAAGTAGCTGTATTATGGATAAAATGAAAATACATCATTCTTAGATGGTACGATTTCATCTTGAGGATCCGAAAATAATATATTCACTTCATTTTACAAGCGGGCTGTTTACAGTTCAAGTGCCGTCCACTGCAAATCACCATACGAGGCTCCGTTCTTAAATGTCGTTTCAACATACTACCTAAATACATGCCTGAATAAGATCCAGTGAGTATGGGATTCGGCAACGGCTGACGCGTGCGTTTCAGATGGGGGGGGGCGACTCCTTTTAGTGGATTCCTTTCAGTCAACGCCATGTAAAAGGACTGTACTTAAGGGCGATGTTGCACTCTGGCACCCCATACGTTCCGGTGCCACTACAAAATTACGTGGATCCTCACCCAAAGCAAATGTCAAAAGGGTTTGAATGCCATTCACCAGGTACCTCACGAGTGGAGGAGGGCCAGCGGGGGGGCTCGGCCCTTCCTGGAACCCATCGGTAGAGCTACTTTCAAAAGCTCTAAGATAACACCTATTGGACGTGTGCCCCCCTCTTCCTGGCTGGTCCTGCCCCCCCCAAGAGTAAGTTTTGGCCATGGATATATTTAGTGTGGTGGGGGGGGGGGCGAAAGCACCAACTACCCTTCACTTTTCGGCCAGGACCTCGTTTGATTGATTGATTGATTATTGGGCTTAAGGGCGCATCAACTGCTACTGGTTATGCAGCGCCCAACCGGGACCTCGTTGACTGCAGACAAACCCAGGGTGGTCGAATGCACCTCAGTCTAGACATTTTCATCGACGGTGCCTTTCGAGGTACAAAGGACACCCTCCACCAGGATCGAGTGCGTCCCACTTTAATGTTTGCAGCAGAATGTACCCTTCTAAGCAGGGTTGTTGTTTTGTATACTTTTGAAGGAAAAGTGCCCCTCAATGATGGTTTTGCGCCCCCGCCCCCAATAATTAACATAAGACCTTGTGAAGCGCACCCCTATCCATTTGGGCCTGCCCATTGCCTTCATGTATTCCCCCTCCCTCCAATTATTTTGAAAAATAAACACCCATGCTAAGCCAAACTGTATGTCCCCATTCTGGGAAACTGGGATGCACCCCTTCTTAAAATATTTTAAATCGGTGGAGCCCCTCCAAGCTAGCGCAACCTAATTATCGTCCCCCCCCCCACACATAGCCCGCCAGGTCGAGTGCAGCCGACGCAGGCGGTGCTGACCGGCCCGCGAGGCCAAGCGGCAGCGCCACCGGAAACGGTCCAGTGAATACTGGCCTTCGAGCGGAGCGTCGCAGGCCCGGACGTCTGCGTCCCGACGACATCGATAACCGGATCCTGGGAATTCTGGATCGCATGGACGCAAGGGGAGAGGAAGCATTGGCTCTGGAGTAAAAAAATGAGCCTGCTGCGGGAGCAGGTGGAGACGAATCGGCGCCACCTCGCTACCATGCAGCGCCTAAAGGGACAGAATAAAGCCGTTTTTCGCGCCATGATCAACAGACGAGATGATCTGGACTGAGCTTTTCCTTGCTATTGTTGCTGAGTTTCACAACCAAGTGTTTTCCGCCTCATCTCGTATGTTTCACCCATCCTGCGTACACGGCAAACAAACGTTAAGTCAATGTATGTGTACACTTTTAGATTCAGTTATCAAACAAGTTGGCCGCCCGGTGTGGGCGGACAGCAGGACGTCATACCATGGCGGTGGCGACGGACAGTATTGATGATTCGACAAGCTCGCGATTACCTGTTCTCAGTTGGCTAAACACTAAAAAAAAGAAGAAAAAAAGACCTCAACTAGTGGGAAATTGCATGACTACTATTCGCTAGACATATTCTGGCTGGATTACCGAGTCCACCTGCGAACAATCGATGTGAGAGGTTGACAACCCTATATGGCCAGGCAGTAGCATGCGTGATAAAAAGAACCCATGGTTGTTCTATGTTCTTTGTTGTTCTTCATTGTTCTTCGTTTGACAGATTATAAGCAAAACCATGCTTGCCGCGGTAATCTCTAAGAGTTCATATGTCCACGGTGAATAATCCCAATGAGCGAATCTGACATCACTGCATATCATATAAAGGGAGGGCCACAGCATTCATCAATTCAGCTATACACACGCACGCACGAATGAATTCAATGAATACAAACGAACCAATGAACCTAACAGCAAACGAACAAATTTATTTACTCAAACGAATGAGTCCAAAGGACACAACTTCACAAACTGTCCTTGATGTGGTCGCGTATGCCTGCGGCAGTTCTACTGTCTTCGGCTGGATGACACCTTGCCGTAGGTGGCTGCCCGCCGGTAGACAGCAGCTCGGCTGCGCGCAGTGCACCTGCTGGCAAGTCGTCATGGTACGACTCTACCACCTTGTGCAGGATAGCGGTGGCGAATGCTATCTGTGGGACGAAACGGAAGTTGTGTTCGGACGGCTTCAAGACGCGTCGCCACCGACACTTAGCCGCCCAAATGCGTGCTCTACGATGACCCTTACCACGCCAAGCTTGGCGTTGAACGCGTCCCCTGTTGCACGGTCGGGCTGGTCCTCTCGGCAACTTCAGTAGCCAGGGCGTGAGCGGGTATGCTGCATCGCCAGCCAACATGAGCATACCCATATATACCTGAAAGTGCTCCAGCCAGTCTTCAGGTTGAAAATTGAGAACACCCTCCTCCCAAAATCACTACTTCGCAGAGCCAACCTCCTTCTGTGGTGTGCCACTCTTTGGGCCAAAAGAATGGGCATAATGTGCTGCTGATGGTGGCCACCAGCATCTTCCAGCTCCCTCATGTGGGCTTCAGAGCCTTTTCAACTGCTTAATTTTGATGTTATTGACCAAAAGAATGAACAAACAACAAACAACACATGAACATCTCAATGGGATCCATGATTCCACTACCTTTCTGTGGAAGAAAAACATGGGTAAATATAACCAACAAATCATTATGGAGAAGTAAAACAAATGATGGCAGACCTTGGGCACCACAACATGTTCCCTATCACAACCACAGTCAAATGGATTTGATATGCTTTAAACAAATTATGATTCACACTTCTTTTCTTCAGGATGGATAATGGCATATGTTTCTTAGAAATGAAGAGGAAACAGGTGGCAATAGATAGACTGATGCATCAGTATCTAGCTCATCAGGTGATGAGTAATACCTGTATAAGACATAAAGACATAAAGACATAAAAGATTGGTGCAACTATGAGCTACAAGGGCCCTTCTTGGTTGCACTCTGTACACTGAACCAGTTGCCCACCAAATCTGTCAATCAGCCCTCCCTGTAATGCTGAAAAGCAAGCCCTCTATTCTTATAATGATTGTCTATGCTGTTTTTAAAGATGTTCAATGTGCTGCTACTGATGATGTTTTCTGGCAGCTGGTTCCAGTGTTCTACTACCCTGTTGGTGAAGAAAGTTTGCCTTAGCCTTGTTCTGCTGTGGTTAATTTTAATTTTGAATTTATGACCTATAATTGCATCATTTCTGTTAAATTCAAACATTTCCCCAAGGTATGCCCTCTCCAGACCATGGACAAATTTAAAGACCTTGATGAGATCTCCTCTCAGCCTTCTATATCTAAGTGAAAACATTCAATTTCTTCAATCTTCCCTCATATGCCAAGTTGCTTATGCCATTAACCATTTTTGTAGCCCTCTTTTGTACTCTCTCTCTCTAAAAACCAACAATCTTTTTCATAGCTAGGAGACCAAGCTTGGATGCAGTATTCCAAATGTGGCCTGATGTATGCACAGTAAAGCTTCCTGATCACTTCTTCCACTTCTGTATGATACATTCCTATTTATTGCCTCAAGCATTCTCAGTGCCTTCTTCCTGGCTTTGAAGATAATAAGAGGCAGTATTGCCTTATTCCTCTTGATTTGAAACAAATGTGGTGGTAGAAATGGTCAATAGTAAAGTTGAATGATAAATGGACACCCTTCAACTCATTTTGGCATAACTTAAGCTGGGGGAAGAGTGGGGGATCTGAACATATTCTGTTTCTTGAACATCTACCTTTGGATGTCTCCCACATTATGTTCAGTACATAAATAACAAAAAGATGATGGCATTCATAAATGATGGACCTGTATCTACCAATATATGAAGGACTTGTCACATAGTTTTACAGGTTCTTTGTGTATAGAGCTAGCAAAGTTAATAGGCAAAATTTTGGGACATCCAAGAGCAGTTGGCTTAAGTAAACAATAAGGAAGTAGCTTTCAATATTTTTTGGGGCAATTACACCAGCATTTTTAGTGACTACTAACAACTTGCAACACAATAGCTTTAGTGGCTACTAACAACTTGTGCTACAATAGCTACAGTGAGGTAATCCTGCACAATAACTTTTTCGTGTTCAGAACACAGCACCTCACTACAAAATATTTTTAGTTCACTGTATGCAAGTGGTTAGAGGATTTTCATTGAAAGAAACTGTTCAAATATGGGTAGCTTATTCATTTTTGTGTTCCGTAAACATAGTGCAATTACTGGTCGGCCCAGAGCAGCAGTAGAGCTATTTGTTGCATGAAGTCATACATGTTCAGAAACCCTCATCTTCTGCCATACAGGTACACCATAACAACACAAGTCTGCAAAACTGAATTAGTTTATAAGTTATTGGAAACAACCAAAATAATGTCTTTGTTCAATATTTCAATATCGAATATTCATATAATTTGCGTGCATCCAGTACAAGCATTTCTTTAATTGCACATAACAGAAGACATTGCAAAATACCTGCCATAGCATGATTGGCATCATACCTACTTGCTAATAGCTAATATCATACAATTTCATAAGTACACACCATTCAAAAGTTGCAGTTCAGTTGTTAAAACCACTTATATATATACAATATATATATATATATATATATATATATATATATATATATATATATATAAAAAAAAAAAAATATATATATATAAATATATATATATATATATATATATATATATATATATATATATATATATATATATACACATACATATACATATATATATATATATATATATATATATATATATATATATATATATATAAGAGCAGTTACATATTATAATCAATTGTATTCTTGTTAAGAGGGAGTTGTTACAATTGAGAAAACCGTTTGACACCAGTAGGAGTTTCAATAATGCAAATACCACAAGAAAACGAAGGCATGGAACGATACTATACACACTTGCAACCCTAAACCAAATTTTTTGGGTTCTTGAAATACTGGTACAAAAGGTAGACACCTTTGTGCATTTGGGCATTATTGTGCACTATTTTGCCCCACATTTCCTAAATTGCGATGGGTACCAATTGACCCCCTGTCTCTAAATATCATACTAGAAAGAAAGAACAAATCATTAATCATTTAAAACAACACCCAAACATCGCAACACGTCCAAAATATGTGCATCCGAGACAAACTTGCTTGTTAGCTAGCCTGCCGCATTTCAGCCGTAAATAATGCAATCGGAGCACAAATGGCGACGTCATTTTTAAAACGTGCATTATTCGTCGGAGCAATTGTAAAGATCCAATACATTTCTCCTCGAAAAGGACCCCAGCAAAAACCACCAGATTTCACCAAGATCTGCAAATTTCCAAAGTTGGCAGCATCCAGGCACCGTAAAGCTAATGAAGCCGGACATCTAGCGGAGAATATACCAACATTAGGTTCCTTTCACTGGCGCCACTAGGCAGAGTCCAGAAGAACGTAAGACCTCCGTACGGACGAAAATCGCCTGCCATGGCCCGGCGTCGTCAGCTGATATTTAAGGTTATGATACACTTGAGGTTGCGATACATTTGAGGTTATGATACACTTGAGGTTACGACACATTAGAGGTTATGACACATTAGAGGTTATGATACATTTGAGGTTATGATACACTTGAGTTTATGATACATTTGAGGTTACGATACATTTGATGTTATGACACATTAGAGGTTACGACACATTAGGGGTTATGATACACTTGAGGTTATGATACATTTGAGGTTACGATACATTAGAGCTATTCAAATTTGGGGTTATGATACATTAGGGGTTATGATACATTTGAGGTCTTGATACATCCCCGAAGCGGCCACGGTGGCGACCAAATCGTAGCTAGCAATCAGGCGTTTTCCCCAATGGTTTTGTACAGTGGTCGCCGACCGGTCGCCGATGAAAACGACGCTCCGGTCCAGCGCGGTGCTTTTGCGAGCAGATTTCTGTTCGCATGTTTGACATGTGCTTGAGGATATGAAATCCATCCAATTGCTGAATGAAAAACTAGAAGTAGCTTATAAAGTCACAGGGATGGCTAGAAACTGTTCCCAACGTCCTTTTGTTCCAAATGGGCTCTTCCTCATGCATACTTATGTTAGCAAATTATCTTTTTCAGAGTATAACTATTTCAGGAAATATAATTTACGAAAGCAGTCACTCCAGCAGACATAATTGTCCAGCTCTTGACATTGCCAAGCTATTTAGGTAATTTTGGTCGCCAAAATTGCTGATAGTTGTAACCACTTGGGCGCCGACCCCATCTACCATATCGGAGGTTTTTTTTTACCTTTGCTCTTTTAGAGTCATTTTTCAAATGAGAGGCCTCCTTTCACGTCTTGGGGACCTCTTGCTCTGCGTTTTGATTCGAACTTCGCCCATCTTAAGCGTGTTATCCCTTCTCCTGGTGGACTCCTCTTCTCTCCCAGGGTCCTCCTCTACCAAATTATACACAACCTTTCTTGTCTCAGTGGCCTTGTTATTTCCCGTGGACCTTTTTGGACATCTGCCAGCCTTCTTTTCCGCCTGGGGACTACCTCTCTTATCCAATGGCCTTTCTCTCCAATTTAGGGCCTCCTCGTTCATCATGGGGTCTTATTTCCAACCTTGTGTCGTCCTCTTCCGAATTAGGTGCCTCCTGCCATGCCTCTGGATCGTCCTTTTATATTTTGATGGAACCTTACTCGTTTTGGAGCCTATTTTTGAGTTTCCGAACCATCATCTCATATCCACTGGCTTTCTTTTCCGTCTTGGGGCCTCCTCTCACTTTCTGGGGACTCCCTTCCCGTATTGGGACCTCCTTTAAAATTCTGGGGGTCCTTCGTGCCAATCTTTGGCACTCTCTTGATTTCTGGGGCCTCCTACACTCTCCTAGGTGACTCCTTTTTAAAATTATGGGACTCCTTTCACGTCTTGGAGGCCTCCCCATCTGTGTTTGGAGCCTCATTATTCTCTTAGCAGGTTGTTTTTGCATCCTAGTCTTAAATATTCTCTTCTAGGGTTCTCGTCTTCTAAAATGTAGCCTCATCTGGCTGGTCTCAGTGGCCTTCTCTCCTTCCTAGGGGGACCTTCTTACCCATCTTGGGATGGGCGCTGTATAACCACTACAGTTGATGCGCCCTAAAACCCAAATAACTTACTAACTTACCCATCTTGGGGCCCCCCTCTTGCGTCCAGATAAATATCTTTTGTCATTATTTTCTATTGTAGGATATTTCTCTTCCATCTTGGGACCTCGTTTTCAAAATTAAGAATATCTTGCCACCCATCGGAAGCCTTCTCGTGCAACCCTGCGTGGCTTCTTGCCCGTCTCGGTGGCATCCTTTCCGTCCTGGAGGGCCTCTTTTTCGTCCTGGGGGGCCTCTTTTTCGTCCTGGGGGCTTCCTTTCCATCCTGGGGGCCTCCTTTTCGTCCTGCAGGGCCTCCTTTTGTCCTGTAGGGCCTCCTTTTCGTCCTGAGGGCCTCCTGTTCGTCCTCGGAGCCTCCTTTTCGTCCTAGGATCTCCTTTTCGTCATGAGGTCCTCCTTTTCGTCCTGGTGGCCTTTTCGTCCTGGGGCCACTGTGTCAATATTTGGCACTCGCTTGATTTCTGGGGGTTCCTACTATATCCTAGGTGACTTCTTTTACAAATTATGGGTCTCCTGGAGGCCCCTAATTTGTATAATCACTTTTTCGTCTTGGAGGCCTCTTTTTCATCCTGGAGGGCCTCTTTTTCGTCCTGGAGGGGCTCCTTTTCGTCCTGGAGGGCCTCGTTTTCGTCATGGGGGCCTCCTCAAATTTCAGGGGAGGGGGGCGACCCAAGTCTCACGGCATGGGGGGGGGGGGCAATTGTCCCCGCTGCCCCCTCGGTGGCGACGCCCCTGCTTGGATGGATAAATGTTTCAATCAGAGCTCTGAGATGGAGACTCAGCGTTTTTGAAGTTATACCCCGTGGTTCTAAAAATCACAAGCGTCGAGGTCGTATAGTCTTTTCACGTGCCTAATGAAAGTTGACCTCAGACTATGTTGGAAAATGTCTGATAAAGCTCTGGGGGAACAAAACTTCCTTACAAAGCGTGGGAAAGGTTGTTGGGTGTCTATATTTACCACAATAGAACCGTCCTCCAATACCTTTTTTGCCTGCTACAAAAGGGAAATGTTCAAAGTACTTACATCATTGCTCTGTGATGATTGTGAAATCGGGACCAGCGAACGCGACATAAAGGTGGATGTTCAAAGGCAGTGATAAGGAGTGGAACTTGCTAATTTTTGTGAAACCTTTTAGCCCCGAAATATGATTTTTAAGAATGATGAATCTGGAAACCAGAAGTTGAAAATAGAGCAGCTGAAATCCACGGATTTTTTTTCGGGGTGGGGGAGTGTGGGGGTAAGGCTTACTTACCGCGTCCCTGGTTTGTTTCCATCTCCCAACTTCTAAACCGTGGTTAGACCCATGTTTCTGTGTAACCACGGAACATGGGTGGTTAATTGTAAGCAAATCTGCCGTAACGGTATTCCATCGATACGTGCGAAAAACTGACCAGCTGCTTGGTGGCTTATGGGCTCTGCATCTCTCCACAATCCCCCATCTCTTTCTCTCTTGGTATATATATATATATATCTCTTTCTCTATATCTCTCTCTCTCTCTCTCTCTCTCTCTCTCTCTCTCTCTCTCTCTCTCTCTCTCTCTCTCTCTCTCTCTCTCTCTCTCTCTCTCTCTCTCTCTCTCTCTCTCTCTCTCTCTCTCCTATCCCATATCACGGCTATATGTCCGAACGTTTCAATTGCTGCAAGTGCCAAGCACTGCCACCTGTCGGCCGTTGCCGGCACTGCCGGCCGGCCGCGGAGCCAGGCCAGTGTCGACTGTGGACGACTGGAGGTGTGGTGCGGCGGGATGCCGGCCAAGTCCAGTCGCACCAGTGTGCAGACACCATGGGTCGCCGGCCGCCTATGGCCTGGTGCACGCTCCTGTGCTTGGCTGTGGCGGCGCGAGCTAGCGTCAACATTTGGGTGTCGAGATCTGAGACGAAATCGCTGCTCGGTACGTTGGTGTTTTCCTCATTGCTGTCGTTCTGTGGACTTTGATAGATAGACATGTAACGTGTTCCTTGAGAGGCGCCGCAAATGACCTATATGTTCTGACACACCTAAAAATAACTCTCCCCACATTACAAGGAATGAAAAGAAAAATATTCAATCTGCCCTTTTGTATTGCCAATTTGGTCTACGCAGTAGCATTAAAGCTTGCCTTTAGCTTCGATTAAAACGTTAGCCATTATAGCGCATATAACGATTTTGGAGCCTGGAACTAATCATATGTCCTGCTCTGATTGCATAATATATCACAACATCATAGAGGATGAAATCAGTTGGCTAATCGGCAAACTAAGCTGTCAAATCATCCTTGTTACTGCAACACTGTCAACCAGGGTGGGAATTAAAGCACTTCTTAAGAGATTTCATCTCTTAAAACATTGTTGCACTCCGGATTCATACTGGATAGAATGGGCTCCACATGTACTTCGACACAAACATGCAGAAGGAACAAAAATACCACTAAAAAACTAATACAGGATTGAAGAAAATATCCACCAAACATGTTATTCTACTTACAGTTACCAAATAACTATACACTTTTCGTACCATCAAGCACACACACAACATCCGAACACATACCACACTAAACCACAACCAGCGGAAACGCCGACGACAACGCGCCAAACTTCGCGCCTGCGCACTGAATATAACAGCCTCCGATCTCTAAAAATTCGGCCAGTGCGTCTCCAGAAACCTGCTTTCTAGCCACCCTATAGTGGGAAAAACTGACCGTTTGAAGAGTCGCTTCCGGAGTGCCGGAGGCCGCCGATCGGAATTTGCTGCGTTAGCATTTTCTGTTATGAAAACTGTCTTTCAACCAATCAATGTAAGGTATTTTTTTAATTATGTCATAACCATTAGCAACTTTGAACACATGTTTTGAACTCTTAACAGTGCTAACTCCAAACACAAGACCTTGACTGATCCTTTGCGCACCGTCGTCGCTTCCGACTGCGTGTGAGGTAGTGGTGTTGGGTCTGTATCGCGCGGGGACTTGGCTGCGTATGTAGGTAGGTGTGCGCTCTGAGCTGAGGGTGAAGTGCGAATTATTTGTGTTTTTTTTTCATTTTGCCTTGCATTGTACTGAGACCAACAGTGAAAGGAAGGCGCATTGCTCCTATGAGTTATGAGAGACAAAGCTGAACTGATCACAACTCCCTGGCTTGCGGTACCATCCATTGCCCACTTCTTTGTTTCTATGCTTTGATGTGACCAAAAATGATGGTGTGTATTACTTATGCATATTACGTAGACACTGACTAAGTACATATGATTTTCTCGTCGGTTACCGGCAAATAGATTCCATGCATGAAAAATGATATGTCCATGAAAATGTACTCCGAAAGAAATATGTTTGCACTCCGACTCCAAACCCGGAAAGCAAGTTTCCCACCCTGCTGTCAACGTCCTCTTCATCCCAGGTGTAGGATATGACAATAGATGGTCCAAGAGACGCTCAGCTAATAATAAACCTCCAGTCTAATTCAACTATTTCGGATTTATGCCGAAGTGCCCATCCGCCTGTATGGAGTTCCGACTGGGTGTTCGGTTGTCTCGACTCGGTGTTTGTCTGAAGTTGGGCTGATCGCAGTACCGTCCCATGGTGATCGCGTTGGCTATTTTCTCGGATGTGAGATGTGAGATAACCAGAAGAACGTCAGCTGTGATCGTGTGGTTCGATTTCTGTGGAAGAGTTTATGTTCGCGAGTATTTCGGTCCCTTTGTGTGGCCGCGCGGTAGACGTACATGCATACATACACACAATGAACGTACCATCCATTGATCAGGAAACCATTTGAACAATGTATCACGCATTCATTACCTGGTACATGCATTTCTGTCCCAATGGATTACGAGCGAGAGCTAAGCCCGAGTAAGTCTACTCCGGTGTATATTGACCAGATGTACAATTGAGAGGCCTGACCCGACCTAACCCGATCTTCCCGCGTTTGAATCAGTGGCATCTTGTGTGCGGCGTTCCGCATTCTTATTTGTTCACTCAGAGTCAGATGTGTTCTTCACTTTGATCTTCATCGATTTTGTTTTAACATTGTTTTCCATGAAGTTATCTTTATCTTTATTCAATAGAAGAGCCACGCGACAACATTTGTGCTCACATAGGAGTTTGGACCAGTGTTGGATTTTCACTTCTCAGTCTTGGATTCGGATTGTATAATTTTTTGGCTTGCCAAAGTATGGAGTGTATAATCTTGAGAGGCACTATGTTATGGGGTGTATAATTTCCCAGTTTGCCAAATTATGGGGTGTATGTTGAAGCACCAAGTAACAGAGTATATACATTTTATATATATCGAAGTGTATAAATTTTGAAAAATGCAGTGATGTCTACTGGAATGAAGAACAAAAACCCAGGGGCCTCGGTAGCCTAGATGGTGGAGCGTGGGACTCGAATCTCACGGCCGGCGGCATTTGCAGTCCACCCACGACCAATCGGTGTGATATAGGGTGGCGGCGCTATGCGACCTTGCGGTTGAATGCGTCGTAAAATAACCCGATAATTCTTCTTCCTCAAGAATAAAACGTCTTTAAGTAATTTGTTAGGTTCCTATCCTAGTGTCTCACAGACAACCAGATGGGGTCCACCACACATCGTCGTCTGAAGTAATCCACCACGTTACGTGAATGACTTATAAGGCAACTTCCTGAGCAATGGTAGAGAAAATGAACACAAAAGTATACTTAATCGATGTCAACCAAGTTTATATATCAATACCTGCCACTGCTAGCATAGGTACCAACACCGCATAACTAATACAAATTCACAACATACCTCGAGAGCAGGACGTTCGTGCACCGCTGGGTCTAAAATGGGAGGGTCTAAAATGTTACTTCGGGATATGGGTTTCGGAATATATAATGGTTGAAGGAAAGTTATACTAAAACAATCCGTCTAAAATCTTTTATTCTCTCCACGATGAAATTTTCTTCTTTTTTTCAAATGAGAAAGCTGAAAAAAAATATTGAAGTCAATCCTTATTAATATTAAATGTATTTCAATGCACTTTTTAGTTCATGTCTGGAATGTTTAGTAGAAGCAAGGAATGATTTGGAAGGATGAAAAGCGACTAGACGGGCGGGCAAATTGCTGCTGTAAAACAGACTATCGTCACGGACGAGCGGAAATTAGCGTCTCATTTCGCGCCATGATTGCTATGAAATACCAAAAAATAAAAATAAGTTAGAGAAAATTGCCAAGAGAATTACAGGGAACTTTTTTTTCTCAATTAATAATAATCAGGACTGTGGGAAGAAATTAATCATTGGATCAGAATGAGGCTTATAAGAGTGTAGAGAATTAGGTCAACACACGTAAATCTGAATTTGTCCGGAGTGGGGAAACCTCGCGGTCGGAGTGGCATGAATGCAACTATTCCCGCTTGTTGATGAAATTCAGAAACAATATAAGTCATGAAATCGAAAGAAGGTGAAATTTCTGGTTCTATGGGTCTTCATTTTGGAGCAGTGTTAGCAGGTTTTAGGAACGTTTTGGTACCATTCAGGCAATTTTCATGTGGAAAATCCTTCCGATATCTTTTATGTACATCGCTCCTGACTGCTTAATAATATAAATATGAACAGTTTTATCCATCCCAATTGATGCAGAACATATCATTCTCTAAGGAACCAAGAAGAAATGCATTATCCATGGCTTTTCGTGGCAATGGTTCAAATAGCTCCGGCCGGAGTGGGAGATGGAGAGCGGTGAACTCATTGAATCCAAGAACGCGGTCGGGCTGGTGAAGGTGAATTCCTATATTTGGTTAGCGGAGCGTAGTGGTTTTTTTATTCAACGAAGGATTTTCTTTAAAGTTTTTCGCTGCCATCTGGAAGGAATTGACTGCGTGTTTGGCTCGAGGTATTAGAGGTTGTATTATCTGACTATGTAGGTACCTACCTACTTACCTATATCAAATATCTTCGCGGTAATTCGAGTTATTGATTTGGATAAACCAAAGCTGTAAGCTTGTGTTGTGTGACGGGAAATCTTCAGATAATACAAGGAGCAGGACATGATAATATTGATTGCTGCGATGTTTTGCCGACAAGCGTAGAAATGAACAAAACTGATTGCTTTGCTTTTGTCTGGAAAATTTTGTTTTCACTTCAAAATTTTGTTTTCACTTTCACTTTAATTTTGAAGCGTGAATGTTTTTCTTTCAAAATGGGGGCTGGGCCTCTTCAGTGCACATTGACTGCAGATATTATAGATATGCATGCATTCAAGCATTATTTGTGCTTTCATGAAATGTTCAGGAATTATTAGGTGCATCCTGTCCATATTCTCCATTGAATACCATTATACTCTTAACATTTCTGGTCTGACTTTCTGAATGGACAAATTTGCAGTTTAAGGTGATTTGATTTCTTGAAATTTATTTTTCGTGCAATGATTATGAATATGTTCATAATGTAGGTACTTACATGATGTGACTGCACATTTTTTGGCAAGTGCAGTTGGGTAGCAAAATGACACCAAAAAAGTGGCTCAGGTTTGGTTGGGAAATATACCATGAAATGTGATGTTATAAATGAAGAAAAAGCTGCAGCCTAACTGGATGCAAGAAAATCTTCTTTTTTTTTTAAATTTTTGATAAGCAATTAATTAAAAGTATTAAAATGAATTAAGAAATGAAAAGTAAATGGCCTATGGTAACTAAACAGCCTATGCTAGCCCGAGTGTTTTTAAAATTCAAAAACTTTTATATTCCTGAATGATTCCAAAAGGAATTTGATGAATGGATAACTTACAAAAAAAAAATAATCTAGCATAATTTAGCCAAACCTAATACCTTTGTATGCTTCATGGAGGCAAACTGTGTGTAAAACATGTGTGGAAAAGTAATAGTGCCCATGACAATTCCTATGCTGTAGCAAAACATGGCTCATATCCACCAGTATTTTGGAGATTTGGGGGAAGTGCTACACTTTGTGGCTTACCAGTTGTGTGGATGCCACTATAGCTCTTGGTGTTCATCCATACATTCTTCTGAGCACATCTGGACTCTGTTCTGAGGTTTGTCCACAAATGGAGAACATACACATGAATGCACTGGTGGCTGTTTATTAATTCACCTGCACCTCACCATAAATCGCACATGCACAAATGGAATGTTATCGAATGATATGGAAGATGGAATGTTGTGAAATATGGAATGTTCAGTGGCATTAAGATCATATTCAGACTGCAGTGATCCATATTTTGCCATCCATTGACATATGTTGTACTTGTGCATGCTAGCAAACTGATATTCTTCAAATCTGGCTGGCATCTCATTTTCGGCTTTACTCCTGCCTCCTCTTGGAATGTGCCTACAGATGACTCAAAATAACAAATGTGTATTATCCTCAATTATACTGGAAACTTCATGTGGTAGGGGACCCAGTATGACTGAATTTTCCTCTCCACCCAAGTTATCACTATTGTATAATGACATCTAGCTGTCTTGCTAGTTAAGTATGTCTTCATCCAGCAATGCAAGGAGTGTATTTTTTTTCCGGGGTGTATAATTCTTTGGATTGCAAAAGTTCCAAAAAGGGCCAGTTTTCCAACGCTGGTTTGGACAGCTTTTCACGTGCAATGCAGCATTTCATGTTCTAATTTTCCCACTCGGAACCAGGTCTACTCTTTTCAGTTTGAGATTTCCCAACAGTCGTTACAATATTTCTTCTGGAGTACTCATAGTCTGCGTTGAAAGGAATTGATCTGCGGCGGTACGCGTCTTACATCGCAGCCGGCACTTGCCATCCGTCTCGGGTGGCAGATATCGGCCGGTACATTGCTTCGCAGTCGGTTTGTACTGCGGGGTCTCGGGTTCGTTTTCAGGCAAAGTTGGCGCCTTTCATTTAGGACTTTAGTAAGTAACGTTGAATGGGCCGTATCTGATGCTACTTCACCTCTTCACACATCTTGTGTGAATTTGACTACAAACCCTGGTTGGAGTAGGCATATAGCTAATATACACGGAAATTCGACTTCACTGCGATTTTACCACTTGTGCTCGCCTGTCGAGCGTCGACATAGGCACCTCATGCTGGCTCCACTTCATTGCATGCATACCTATGGGATTGGGGCAACTCGTTTTCTATCTGAATATAAGTAAGTGTGAAGTTTAGTAATATGGATTTCTCCAGCAATTTTCTTCTCTCGCAGAAATTGATTCGCTAAAAACGGGCTTCCATAATAGTCAAGTTAGCAAGAGATATTCACAGAATGCCCTAAACACTCATTATGCTTCGAGTGGAAAATCATTAGGCTTGTGTAATGCAATTCGATATTGCAAGTCGACGAGCTTTCCTGAAAGCTTTCGTTTTTCCTCCGGAAGATACACCTGAAGTTCCTTCAATATCAGCATCCTACCTTTTTATGTGCAATGTTACCTTTTTAGGCATAGGCGCATTTTAATGTTTTACTTCTAAGTGTTCGCACAAACTGCCCATATTTCGGATTCGCCTACGGGATTCATGCAGTCTGCCAGAACATTGTTGTGACAATGACATAAAAGTCAGTAGCATAGGCGTAGGTTTCTGAAAATTGTTGGGTGGGCACAATGCGTGTAGGCAATGGGCGGGCCCGAATGGATTGGGAGCGCATACCACATAGGACTCCATGTTAAAGCTTGAAATTAGGAGGCAGGGGCAAAGCGAACATTGCCGTTTGGGGGGGGGCGCAGGGGGCAAGTACTCCTGCAAAAACATCCAATGGTACACTCATCGTCAGTATATCAATAGTAGTGTATGCACTGGACAAAATTATGTAGAAATTTTGGCCCCGACTATTTGTGAAATATATGCAACTGATGGAAGATTGAGGAACAGACCGTACAATCTGGGTGTGGCGATATTTTCAGGTTTGCAAGTTGGGCCAGAAGCAACGCCCCTTCAACCATACAGGAGCCTTAATCTCGTTGTAGTGCAGACGACTCCTGCCTTAATCCCACTGTGGTGCAGACGACTCCTGCCTTAACCCCACTGGGGTGCGGACGACTCCTGCCTTCACCCCACTGGTGTGCGGACGACTCCTGCCTTCACCCCACTGGTGTGCGGACGACTCCTGCCTTCACCAAACTGGGGTGCGGACGACTGATGTCTTAACCTGATGTGGTTCGGATGACATGTCTTGACCTCGCTGTGGTGCGACGACTCCTGTCTTAATCCCGCTATGGTGCGGACGACTCGTGGCTTAACTTGATGTGGTTCGGATGACTGGTCTTAGCCTAGCTGTGGTGCGGACGGGCCATGTCTTAACATGACGTGGTTTGGATGACTGGTCTCAACCCCGCTGTGGTGCGGACAATTCCTATCTTAACCTTGCTGTGGCGCCAACGACTCCTGTCTTATTGTGCGGACGACTCGAATTGGCTGACGCATCAACGTCGCCTCCGCCGATCAGCCATTTGTCACACGTTTCGTAGCACGCGGTACCGGGGTAATTGATCGATTGAGCTGTAACATTCTCGTCATAATGTGGGCATAGGGAGTGATGGCTTGTAGGAGCCACGCGCCATCAATCATGCGGAGATGACCAAGCCAGGGCGGTCCTGAGTAGCGATGGCGGATCACTGTGTTTGCAGCTTCGCGTAGCGATTGTTGAATCACCACAGCCGTCAGTGATCACTTCAGCCGTCAGTGATTGCTGCAGCCATCAGTGATCTCTGCAGGTATCTGTGATCGCCGCAGCTACTAGTCGCCATTACACTCATCACTGAAATTTAGTTCTATGTTTGAAGCTGCACATACACGAGTACCGGTCTTGATGCGTCAGGCTGACTGTAAAGCAATCTGATATAAGGCTGGCTGTATTGCCAAACAGTATTGGCTGAAGCCTGTAGCTATTCAAGTATTGAAGTGCAATGTCATTGGCGTGGTTCTGTGCCAAAGTCATTGGCGTGGGAGCTGAGACAAGTATTCGCTCAGTTCAGTGGTCGGCACTCAACATAAAAATTACCGTCTTCCGCATTGCTCCTGTCATTCGAGCTCACTTTTTGGAACATTGCGGTAAAGGCGAAAACTACTCCGATTCCCTATATTTTTAAATACCCACGAGTCCATAAGTGACACCACCGCGAGGGCGGGCCAGGGGGAACACGTCCCAAAGATTCGTGAAATTCGACGCTGCACCTATGACGTAACATGGAAGGAATGAGCCCCAAATGCATCTCGTTCTTCTTCCATCCAAAACCAGTGATGAAGCCGAGGTTCGAGTACGTACGCGAGTCCATGCAGCCTACTTTCCGGCTTCCTTATAACCAGCCGTCCGATATGCCTAAATCACAAAGTAGCCGGTACCCGATATGCCTACATCACGAAGTCGCCGTTATGACGAACTGTTCCCAAATCTACGAGGCAATGCTATGCTTGCAAGCAGGTAAAATGCTGTCTTGCCATACTTCATGACTTTTGTAATCGTCCCAAGTGTGGCATGTGTGCGTGTGTGTGTGTGTGTGTGTGTGTGTGTGTGTGTGTGTGTGTGTGTGTGTGTGTGTGTGTGTGTGTGTGTGTGTGTGTGTGTGTGTGTGTGTGTGTGTGTGTGTGTGTGTGTGTGTGTGTGTGTGTGTGTGTGTGTGTGTGTGTGTGTGTGTGTGTGTGTGTGTGTGTGTGTGTGTGTGTGTGTGTGTGTGTGTGTGTGTGTGTGTGTGTGTGTGTGTGTGTGTGTGTGTGTGTGTGTGTGTGTGTGTGTGTGTGTGTGTGTGTGTGTGTGTGTGGGTGCGTGTGTGCGTGTGTGCGTGTGCGTGTGCGTGTGCGTGTGCGTGTGCGTGTGCGTGTGCGTGTGCGTGTGCGTGTGTGGGTGCGTGTGCGTGTGTGTGTGTGTTTGTGTGTCCATTCTCACCGGCCACCTATTATACCATTCTATATTGATCTTCTTTTGAACAATAAGTGAGCATGACCCATACCTACCAAACCAGCATGCGTGTACAAAACCTCAAGTTACTGCACCAGTTGCAGGAATCGGTGCAGAGTGTTGTTTAGATATTTGAGATAGGAGCACGTGTGAACTTCACAGGACGAGACCGTTGTAGTATCATTTCCTACCATGCATCGTCGTAGGGTGAATGCTGGCATTGGACAAAGTTGGCCCGACAGTTGCCCTGCCTGCCTCGCGCACTACTACATCGACGACTAGAGTACGAGTACACTTCCCAACTTGGACATAAGGCTCGTTGGACTTAACGTGCACATTGAGCATTGGGTGCACAATATGGATGCGAGTGTGACGGCAACACGCGTCGCATTTTCATTCTGACTTAAAAATTATGGCGGGTCTTGACGGGTGCTGATTCCTTTTGTGATTCTACATAATTTGTTTTCTTCAAATCTCCCCAAAATGAACTCCCCAGAGCCAACAACATGATGTAAGTCATGAAAGTTTAGGACACCTATTGACGTCACTTAGAGTTTGGGGGTGGTGTCGGGCCCTACTCATCGAGCGCTTTCCGATGACATCTCTTTCGTTTTCGTGCTACGCTTAGTTTGGAGATTAGAGGGCGTTCCTATCAACCCACAGGCGAGGTGTTAGGATCCGACCGGAGAGACACGGTTAAACACCGTCTTTACCGGAATAGAAAAGCGTTCAGCGAAGATCATAGGCGAATTTACGTGTGTTTCCCGAACCGAACAGCGGTGTTCGTAATACGGCACGTGTATCTACGCCTGCTAAAACGAGTGCGTTGGATTCCGAACACTAACTTAATTAGCATTTTAATCCTAGCATTGAAGTATTTTACAGTTTACGTTTGGCACGGGCGGATCCAGTGATTATTATAGGGGCGGGGCCCATTTCCTCGCAGGGGCCTTCGGCCGAAAATTTTCAGATCTCATAAATTCTGAGTTTGTATTCGACGATGTGTATGTTTATGTTTATTCAGCTTACTCACGAACGAGGAAAACCGTCCAATAACTGATGAAGTCACATAATTAAAGAGCGGTACACAGTGCATGTCAACATAAGAACTCTGAGTAGTGGCATGCGACTGCAGTTTCACACAGTGGACTCGGATATATCGTCATCGTCACCGTCAGCGCCTTCCCCTCACTCCACACAGCAACAAGCACACACCTGCTTAAATACAAATGTTTCAGCGATTAGATGCAAGCTAAAACACACCGGCCTTGATGGAGTATCGGAGCACAGCAAACCTGAACTGTTACGACAATCGGTGAAAGTATTTCCTTGGCGCCTAACATTAGGAAGGGGCGAAGCCAAAGTTGTGATTGGGCGAGTTCAGGGTCGGGGAGGATATTTTCGTTCACACCTGTGACATCCGAGTATCGCTTTGCAGTTTCCAGTGAATCTGGAGCCCTTTACCACAGCGCAATTCATTGTTGAATAACACCATTTAACGTCAAAATGGAAAGCACGGAGAATAATTTTGTGAAGAGGACCATGCTACGGATGGGAAAAATCCAGGAAAAGCCCGTTTTCTCCAACAATGAAGTCCACTGTGGGGAACCAGGGCCGCGAAGCACACCGTCTACTGTGGGGGACGAGTGCCCAGGAGCACACCGTCCACTATGGCGGACCAGAGCCGTGAAGTACACACCGTCCACTGCGGCGGACCGGGGTCGCAGAGTACACCTTCCACTGTGGTAGACCGGGCCTGCTGAGTCCATTGTGACGGATCAGGGCCATCAACAGGTCAAATTATATCATGTCATGGTAGTGGCGTACCTAGTATTTGCGATGGGGGTGGGCAAACTGATTTGGAATTGTCGCACAGATTCCAATTTTTGAAAATGTTCACGGACCACTATGTTTGTCAGTGAGATACTCTTTTATTTGATTTTTAAAGAATAAGTACTGACCAACTTAGCTGCCCTGTCGAGGGGCCAAATCTGCCACCATGATTTCTGGATCACCGGATTTCAACACGAACTTCCCGATCCTGTTCAAAGGACATTCTGTTCGTACCCCTTCATAAATCACCTTACATTGCTGAAATTACACCGGAACAAATCGCAAAAAAATGTACAATTTTCCTATTTCAGGCATTCCGATTACTCACGCAGGGTCGCTAAAACGCCAACAGTCGTGCACATGTACCTTGCGCACTAGGGTGTTTCAGAATGCATCGAGTATTGCGGACGGAGGTCGCCAAGGCAGATGTGGTTCTCTAAATCATGGTGAGTCCAACGGTACCACTTTTATCGAAATTGAAGAAGTTCTAGGGGTTGGGCAAAGCGCCTGAAGTTTGAGCGTATTTGCCGTAATTGGACGCTGTGGCCCGCCGACCGAGCGTTGCTATCGGGACATATTTAAGGTCGTTAAAATGCATAAAGCGGTAGTTTTGGAGCCCATAAGGCTTGCCCGCTTTCCAAATTGTGGATTTAGGTCATTTTTCCGGATACAAATATTATTTGGTAGGGGCAAATTTCAGGTCGGGATAACACCTAGGCCATAATAAGACCTTGTGTTATGTTGTTACACCCATGTTATTGCGACTGTGTAGATTTGATGCCTAACAAACACGAATGGTCTCAGAATGTGTCACTTATAATGATGAGTACTAAGATGATGATGTCTATATGTACCAAGAGGGTGCAGGACAGACCCGTGAATCCATTGAATGCTTAATCGGAATATATTAATACAATAGCCAGTTGTGCCGTCGAACACATCGTCATTTCAATCTCAGGTTGCTAAGATTGATTTTGAGCTAATTCATGCCATCTTAAATGCTGATTTGGTCCGACAGATCCAGCTATCGCACGCCCCACATCCCTGAGCAGAACCTACTACTGAATGATAAACTTGAGGTCAATTCGCTGATTTATACAATGTACAATTTAACTCATCCTGTTTTTCAGGTCTTGCCAAAAGTTCCGCCGTTGTTACGCTGAAATGAGAATATGAGCGATGAAAACATAAAAGTAGTGTCCTCGGTACCTGTGTTACGAAGTCAGACGGAGTACTTCCTGGTCGGACAGCCCAGCCCATCCCTTTCCGGTGCTAAACTACCCACAGCATGAGACGTACTTAGACATTTCTTTCACGTTAAGGAGCAATCCACTGACAGATGTGAAGCGTTCCAAAGAACAGTTGACAACGCGCTGTGTTTCTGGGCAATGGCCCGAATCGCGACAATTCTGGAAACGCTGCGGCGTGAGTGGAGCGTTGGCAAAAAGCAAAGGGTGAACACATGATGTGGGTGGTCGAAGAGCCTCGTTCGTCCAGAAGCTCGACATGCTTTGGGACATAGGGGCTGATGATGCTATTCAGGAAATCCTATCTAACAGGCTTCTCGGAGCGAAAGAAAGAGAGCAGGACGTAAAGTTCTACTTGGATCAAAGAACTGACCGAATGGGTACAATGTCAGGAAATGACAAGAAGTTTCAAGGTACGGTCTCGCAGCAACAGTGGCGACAAGACCATTCACAACGCATGAATGAAACGAGTTCAAGCACGCCTGAATCCCAAAGTCCAGACACCGAATCCAGACCGGATAATGATTCAGACAACCAGTCGGAGTCATACCAGCCGCCACCAGTGAAGCGGCAAAGAAAACAAGACGCTGTAACGCTGACGCTTCCTCGCGACATCCTCAGCAGTCCTGCGATCCTTGACGTAGCAGACCGCTTCCGCATATCCTCCCGCCAGGTAAACTCCCCTCTTTTTATTATTCAACAAGTACATTTCTATCCAATTTTCTGATCGGGACATGCCAATTTTGTATCCTACATTAGCCTTGCGTTCTGTTCATTGTTCTTGTATCACCTTTCTAAATCACCATTGTGAGGCATCAGAAGAATTTTCCTCCTTTCCCCTGTGCCGTTCTATCCGATGTCCACCATCGGCATTCCCCCACAAATCCATAACAGTCCTTATCTGTGTCGTCTTCCAAAGGTCACTGTACCAAGAGGGTGCATTGCACCCTCTTGGTACATATAGACATCATCATCTTGGTACTCATCACTATAAATGATACATTCTGAGACCTTTCGTGTTTGTTAGGCATCAAATCTACACATTCGCAATAACATGGGCGAAACAGCATAACACAAGGTCTTATTATTGCCTAGATATTATCCCCACCCGAAATCTGCCCCTACCAAATAATATTTTTATCCGGAAAAATGACTTAAATCCAGCGGGCAAGCCTTATGGGCTCCAAAACTACCGCTTTATGCATTTTAACGACCGTAAATATGTCCCGATAGCACCGCGCGGTCGGCGGGACACAGCGTCCAATTACGGCAAATACGCCCAAACTTCAGGCGCTTTGAGCAACCCCTAGAACTTCTTCAATTTCGACAAAAGTGGTACCGTTGGACTGGCCATGATATAGAGAACCACACCTGCCCTGGCGACCTCCGTCCGCAATACCTGATGCATTCTCAAACACCCTATTGCGCACCTTGCGCACTCGGCGCATCCGCCACACTACGTGCGCTTCTCCAGTTTCTGCTAGGTCTCCAACGTTTTGCTAATTGCTGTCACATGATAGTCTTGTGCCATATTTGGCATGTGGATTTACTGGTATGGCGGCTCGCTTAGAAAATTCGATGAATTAAATTTCCTGTGTCAGTTTTCTTCTTCCCACATTTGCTCGTGGTTAAGAAATTATCATGCACTGAGCTTTGATGCACCTCTTATCTTAGGTTAAATATGCTCTAAGATTGTCCACCGAGCCGGGACCCTAGCTAGGAGTTCGCTGTTTTACCCGTTGTGTTTTTATTCGTCTACGGATGTATTTTATAGTTCCAGCCAATTTTTCAGGGGCCTCGCACATGTTTGAGACCCGGCTACTTTTTAGAGCCTTGTTGCTTTTTTGTACAGCGGTGACATGCTTGAGCTCTCGGTGCGTTTTAGAAGACCCGATGTCTTTATTTCGTGTCCGGTCTTTTTGTTCCTTTTTAGGACTAATTCGCTTTTTGGGGGTCGAACCATATTTTAAGGCCCTGCCGCTTTTTGCGAAACTCGGGCTTTGGAGGGCCCGGCGCATTTTCGGCCTCCCGTTGTGCTCTCAGGGCTTCGCTGTTTATTTGAGTCGTATATTTATCGCACATTTGTGGAACCCCAGCATAACCTTGGTTCCTTCGGTATAATTTCCGGGGCCACGGTGCGACATTTCATTCCCAGGTCCATAGTTCCGGGGGACTCGGAACAGTTTTCTGGGTTCGACGCAACTTTTCGTGACTTCTGATTTTTTTTTTAAAGTCCGTGTCTCGGCCTGATTTCTCTGGCATCTGGTGTATCTCACTTTAATTTTTCAACTCCTGTGCGCTTTTTTTTCGTGGCCGTGCGCAATTTTTGAAGGCATCTGGGGCATGGTTGGACCTTAGGAGAAATTTTCCTGACTCGGACATATATTCTTCAGAATTTCTCCTTATTTTAGAGGGCACCGGTTTACTTTCTATTGAGTTCAGATGTGTTTTGTGGGGCCACGCTGTGCTTGCAGAGGAGTATTTGTGATGCCTCGACTCAAATTTTTGGTACTACCGCCGGAATTCTGTGTCCATTATGCGATATTTGGGGGCATCGTCGCGAGTTATCAGGACGTATTGTAATTAGCTCCGCCCCAGCGCGATTTTAGTGGAATCAGATGCACATTTTGGGGAGCCTGGTGCAAGTGTTACGGTACCCACTGCATCCACAGCCCGCTACGCGAATTCTGGGCCCCGGATGCGAATTTATGGGGCCCAGCGCGAATTTTGGGGAACCGGCGCGATTCTTGGGAGCATACCCCTTCAGGATCTGGGACAGCATTTTTCCCCTTGGTACGCCACTGCGGCTGCTCAGCGTTGTTTTCCCGCAGCTGGCACCATCGAGTGTAGAAAGACCCTTCAGATAATTTTCTTTCGAGACCTACTCTGATCTGTTTCCGGTGCTCGGGTCGACTCGAGTTCTTCAGACAGTTTTTCAGACAGGAAAGTGAAACACCTGATACGTGGATTGACAAGGATGGAATATAAGGCAACATAAATACCATGGAATTCAGATCACAGTAGTTATGCTGCAATACATACCTTTTCCTCCGGCTGCTTTGGAGATGGATGCGCTCCTGAAGTTTGATCAGGGTTGGAGTTGGAGGTGGATGGAGCAGGACTGTAAAGGATATAACATATGGTTCAAAGAACTTATTTATGTGTCCCTTTTTGGGTGTCATTTAACCTCCCAATTGAAAAGTATGCATCTCCAGAGGAAATTAGTGGTCACATCATGTTCAGCACATTAATAAATGCCACATTAAAAAGAGAAATGAAAAGGAGTCTGGGATTGCCATAAACTGAAAAATGCAAAAATACAATATTGCAGATTAAGGTCACCACCAGACAAGTTTTCCACACATTTTACCTCCATGAAGCATTGCAAAGGTGTCAGGTCTGGTTAGGTCAGGAGAGGTTAGGCTTTGTTATGAGGAAAAACAAAATTTGAAGAAAGCAAAATTAGAAAAAGAAATTTTACAAAATAGAGTTCATGCCAGTTTATATTAGGGTAGGTTAGGTTTTTTAAGTTGAAAATACTTTAGACATTTGATTGACAATTTGAATGAAAAGCAATTCATTTTCTTGGCCAGGTTATATAAGGTTATCTTACATCTTTCTTGAACTTTGTTTTGTGCTACATTACCTAATTCCACGTCCTTTTGGATGTTACTTTTACTTCCAATTGACAAGTATGTACTTATAGAGGAAAGGATGGTAAATTTGTCCTTTTAGGTGTTTTGTGAATGTTTGGAATTTATACTTCCAATGAAATGTTTTTGGATGTGACTAAGATGATGAGACCACTCATTTTCTGTGTAAATGGGCTTTGAGTTAGGTAACATGGCATAAAAATAAATTTATTGAAAATACAACATAACCGAACCTAACATAGCGTAACCTGGGTTTGGAGAAACCAATTGTAAAAACAAAATTGTGAAAAATATCAGGCGATTTATTTTATTTTCTTGAAATTTTACAAACGAAAAAAAGCATACTCAACGTAACCGAACAGGGTTGTTGTGCTGGTAGTTACAGGACAAGTTTTTACCAACATTTGCCTCTGTAAAAGAAACAAATTGGCTAGGTTTGGTTATGTTAGGTTAGTTCGGGTGTTTTAAGTTGGCATTTTTTTGCAAAACTTTTCCCAAATTTAAAAGAAAATGGAGTTTTTTAAACTGCTATGTTGGCTAGGCTAGGTTGGGTTAGGTTTAAAAGAAATTAAAGAAGAAAATATACTGCTTGACATTTTGCAAATGCAGGTGTTGGTTTCCTTTTTCCAAATTGAGGTTAGGTTAGTGCTATGTTTCATTTGTTTTTGTTTTGTTTTTTTATTTGTTATCTATGTCACCTAAGTCAAAACCCTTTTTGGTGATAATTTGCTCACCACCTGAAAAGTAGGCATTTGTACAGAAAATGAGTGGTCCATCATCTTAGTCACATTTATAAACATTTCACTGAAATGATAAATTCCAAGAATTCATAAAATGCCTTAAAACACAAATTTCCCAAAATGAGTCCTCGCAGCAAGTTCATCACACTTCTAAGCCTTGCATTAAAGAAATTGGAGAAATCAGAAATTCCCTTAAGCTGTAACGTTACCGAAGAGTGTGCCAACCCCTGACATAAATGCAACATTGGTTGCCCCAATCCTGGGCAGAGAAAGCAAATATCAGTAGAATACAAATATAAATAAATGCAAACTAAACCAACTCTTCTGGAATAAAAATATGGTAGTTATGTGGTATTAACATAGAAACCCTGAGCACAAATAAAAAAACATGGACTAGACTTGTTGAAGCGTTCCTACCAACTTCTTCATCTAGGGTTCCTTTGGGAATTAAATATCAGCACATAGTTTTAAAACCACATTAAATATGAGCAGGTTGTTTCATAACGATATCAATCTGCATATATATATATATATATATATATATACAAAGGGTATGAACTACAAAAAAAATCATATCGACGTCACATGAGTTGGTTGGTTATTGGTGTTACGACACATCGACCGTTGAGTCATGTAGCGTCGCCAATCTCTCACGCCGATTGGTCGCGGGCAAAGAGTAACGACAGGTGGGACTCGAAACCACAACCTTTCGATTATGAGACGAGGAACATACCCCTAGACCACTCGTCACCATTGACGTCACATGAGTTTGGCCACCAACTTCACCACTGCGCGCAATTGCACCACAACTGTCTTACCTCTGCCATATTTGTCGATCGCAACCGCAAATTCAACTTTAGACTGTGATTTATGTAACTGAACATAAAGGCATAAAAGACATAAAAGGTTAGTGCAATTATGAGCCACACGGGCCCTTCTTGGTTGCACTCTGTACACTGAACCAGTTGCCCACCAAATCTATCAACCAGCCCTCTCTGTAATACTGAAAAGCAAGCCCTCTATTCTTATAATGATTGTCTATGCTGTTTTTAAAGATGTTCCATGTGCTGCTACTGACAATGCTTTCTGGCAGCTGGTTCCAGTGTTCTACTACCCTGTTGGTGAAGAACGTCTGCCTTAACCTTGTTCTGCTGTGATTAACTTTAATTTTGAATTTATGACCTCTAATTGCATCATTTCTGTTCAATTCAAACATTTCCCCAAGATATTCCCTCTCCAGACCATGGACAAATTTAAAGACCTCGATGAGATCTCCTCTCAGCCTTCTATATCTAAGTGAAAACATATTCAATTTCTTCAATCTTTCCTCATTTGCCAGGTTGCTTATGCCATGAACCATTTTGTAGCCCTATTTTGTACTCTCTCTAAAAGCCAACAATCTTTTTCATAGCTAGGAGACCAAGCTTGAATGCAGTATTCCAAATGTGGCCTGACATATGCACAGTAAAGCTTCCTGATGACTTCCTCACTTCTGTATGATACATTCCTATTTATTTCCCCGAGCATTTCAGTGCCTTCTTCCTGACTTCCTTGGTCTGTTCTGATGCCCCAATTTTGTGTGTAGAATGACACCTAAATTCTTCTCCTGTTGAGTCACTGATAGCACTTGGCCACCCATCAAGTATGGAGCCTTCATATGCTCCTTACCTACATGCATGATTTTGCACTTATAAAAATTAAATTTAATTTGCCATTCTTCGGACCACTTCACAAGTTCGTCCAAGTCTTTTTCAGCGAGATATGCTCATCTTGAACTGTTATTGCCCTAAAGACCTTCAAATCATCCGCAAATTTCAAAACTTTACTGCTTAGGCCACTTTCAATGTTATTGACAAATATAATGAACAGTAGTGGCCCCAGTACTGACCCCTGGGGGACACCACTAAGAACATTTTGCCATGATGACTTTGTACGATTTAGCATCACTCGTTGCTGTCTGTCTAAAACCACAACTCTATCCATTTTAAGATGCTACCTGCAATACCATGGGTCTGAAGCTGTATCATTAACCGTTTATGGGGTACCTTGTTAAAGGCCTTACTAAAGTCAAGATATGCTACATCAACCTGATTTCCATGATCAAATTGTTCTGTGGCGAAGTTAAAAAAGTCCTAGAGGTTTGTGAGACACGATCGTCATTTTCTTAACCCATGTTGAGTATCTTGAATCAATCTGCTACCTTCCAAATAGCTAACTATTCTATCCTTGATAATTGATTCGAGTACTTTGCAGACTAGGGATGTGAGACTTACTGGCCTATAGTTTTCAACTTTCCCTCTTTCTCCTTTCTTGAAAATAGGAACTACATTTGCCCTTTTCCAATACGTTGGAATTTCATTTTGTGAAACTGATCTATAAAATATTATAGTAAGTGGAAATGCCAGTTCCTTTTCAGTTTCCCGCAACACCCTTGCATAAATAGCATCAGGTCCTGCTGCCTTGTTTGGCTTTATTTTCCTGATATGATTGAAAATAACATCACTATCAATGAAGTCAACATCATTTGTCAGATCCCATGTCACTGAACTATGGTGTACGGTCGGCAGATTGGTTATATCTTCCAATGTAAACACTGATTTAAACTGCTTGCTCAGCTCCTCAACCATCTCACTATCCTCACCCAATGTAGTCCCGTTTACTTCCAGTGGACCAATTGCGCTAGAAACTTTACTCAGCTTGTAGAAACTAAAGAACTTTTTACTGTCCCCATTACAGTTTCTAGGTAAATCCAGTTCTTTTGCTCGCTTTGCTGCTCTGGCTTTTTGCTTCACAGTGTCTCTATCTTTTCGATACGCCTTTAGATTAACGACATTTGAGGCTTCTTTAAAGACTGTTTTCTTCTTTAAATGCAGTTTTCTTGGCCTTAATTGCTTTTATCAAGTCCGGTGTAAGCCATGCTGGCTTTCCTACCCTTCTTTTGCGTCTTTGCTTTCGGGGGACATGTCTAATCTGAATTTCCTTCAAGTAAGATTTGAACTTTTCCCACCTTTCACAGGCATTTAAATTGGAGAATTCATCTTCCCATCTGATGGCACTTAAAGCCGCTCGCATGCAGTCAAAGTCTGCTCTGTTGAAATTTGGAACCTTTACCGAATTATCCTTGATAATTTCCCCTAAATGTGCCTTGAATTTAACTATGTTTTGGTCACTTCTTCCCAGAGTTTCGCTTACAAGTCTTGAACCAAGTCACTTAAATCCGAAAATACAAGGTCCAAGAATGAGCCATGCCTGGTAGGTTCCGATACAAACTGGTGTAAGAACAGGTTCTCTTCAAGGCATTTCCTAAACATTTTGCATGATGGGGAGCCAACACCAGCATTTTCATAACCTTTTAGATTAAAGTCACCAAGAATAAGGCACTTCCTCTTAAAGTTGCTACTGATTTCCTCACAAATCACCTTGTCAAGCTCAAGTTGCTGAGAATGTGGCAGGGTTCCTGATCGGTAGAAAGCTCCCATCCTAAGAGTATTGCTGTTGCCTTTTCCCACAGTGACATGAAGCCAAATGGACTCCACAGACACATTTTTATCCCCACCTGCTACTTCTTGAGAACTGAATAAGCTATTCATATAGAGCATTACACCACCCCCTTTCATTGCTGGACCCCTATTGCACGAAAACATATTGTATCCCTGGATCTCATAGTCCTGTAAGTTATCTCCAAAATACCCTTCACTGACCCATGCCTCCGTAATGCAAACAAAATCTGGTTCCTCCTCAGCAACATAACACTTGAACTCATCAAATTTGGAACGGATACTCTGAGCATTAAACATCATACACTTAACGAATGCTCCATAACCACCTTTGGCTTTTTCATATTGAGGAGTTCTTTTATCACTAGATGAACTATAACTCTGTCCCCTTGAGTTGCTGCTGTCCCTATTTGCAGACTTTGAGGTTCTATTTCCTTGGCTGACACTATTGGAATATTCCTGAGTTGGCAATGCAATTTCATCCCTCCCCACCCCATTTCCTGGTTTCCCTGAAGGACATGATCGTACACTTTGCCTAACACATGGACCCCCTTCTCAGAGAAGTGCAGGCCATCCCTCTGATAGAGGTCCCACGATGCATGAAACCTGCTCCACTCGTCTACAACTAAGTATTCTAGGTAGCATGGTGCTATTCGTTTTTTCTTTAGCTTTCTTATCAGCATAAATATAGCAGTGGTTATTGGGGGGCCAAATCAACATTGAGGGGGCCAGGATCGACATTGGTGGGGCCATGGCCCCACAAAAGGATACAAATTGACGTCCCTGACTGAATCCATCAACATCTGCTAATCTCAGCATTTTATAATGCAAGTTGTACTTCCAGAGTGGAAGGAAATCCAGGTATTTTGTTGTTTTTTTTGCACAATTTTCAATTTTGCAGCAAAAGGTGGAGTGTCAGTCCACTATCTAAACCTATTCTGTTTCTTTACAGTACAAAATACTCTGGTTAATATCAACTAAGTTTTCTATACTGCATGATGTTGTCTTCTTTTTCTTTTTTCCCTTTTTCCTTTAGCTTTCTTATGAACATAAAAACAGCATGGCTTATTGGGGGGGGCAAATCAACATGGGAGTGTCAAGATCAACATTGGTGGGGCTGTGACCCTAACTGGAGCATACTGCAGGGGCCCCTCAAATTGCAAATGTAATGCAATTTGGCCTCTAAAATTATAATAGTACATCAAGGATATTTTTTTGGGAGTTGCCTTAGGTGCTTCTCTATTTGAAAGTGGGCGTAGAAATTTGAAAATGATTACACCGTTAAGGTAAGGACTAAATTTGACCAGGATGGGTGTAGGTTCCACGGATGTCCAATGTTAAAATCCGTTTGCATACACATTTTTCATACAAATTGGCCCCTTATGTACAGCCACTACGGCCACGAGGAGTAGTGCATCATATAACGAAAGCTTGGTTCCACTTGGAACCAGGCGTGAAATTTTAGTCTTTCCGGTGAGTTAGTAGGTACACCGATTATATCACGATTTTAAGTATATTTCGCTATGGCGGTTAACGCTAGAACCGGCCCAGAACGGCTAAATGAGTGGCTCGGTCCGAAACGGATTCTCCAAAAATTTCCCCGTGGCCCATGAATTCGCATATTGGCCCCAATAATCCGTGTATGGGGCTTAAAATATGTAGTGGGCACAAAAAAAGCACACGCCGCGCCCAAAATTGCGCCTGGGGACGCCAAGCTCGCGCCGGTTCCCCAATTAATTACTACCGCCCCGGGTACTCGCGCCACGACCCGCGAACTCGTGCCGAGCACCCAACATATTGCGACACAAAACTCCCGTCTGTGGTCCCCAAAACTCCCGTCTGTGGTCCCCAAAACTCCCGTCTGTGGTCCGCTCCGGACCGTGCAAATATATATCGGAACCCCCAACATTGTGTTGGAATCACACAATGCGCATCAGAAGCCACAAATAACAAAGCAGAACATGAAGAGCACAGCGGGAGCCCGAAAATGCATTGGGCCCTCCAAAGCGTGCCGAGTCTCGTAAAAAGCAGCATAGTGTTAAGACATGCGTTGCAGCTCTAAATGAGCACAACGGGAGCTCTGAAAACACGTAGGCCCTCAAAACACACCGCACCATTAGCCCGCATGGGGATTCAAAAACAGGCTGGAGCCATAAAAACGGCATTGTCCCAAAAAGTAAGACGAAAGGGCTCTAAATATAGCCACCAGGGTCTTTGGAAACACGCCGGTACCTCACAAATATCGTCTGTTTACACAAAAGGCAACAGAACTGTAGAAAATAGTGCTGGGTGTCTTAAAATGTGCCAAGCACCTAACAAGCGAACAAAAAATGGCTGGAGCATTAAAACACATCCGTAGGCGAAGGAAAACGCAGGGGGGTCCAAACAGAACATCTAGGTAGGGCCTCGGTTCGGTAGCCGATCTGCGGGCATATTTAACGAGAGATGAGGTGCATCAAAGCTTAGCGAATATTAGGATTGCATGACCAACGGAAAGTGTGGAAAGAAGAGAACTAATCATCGAATTGAATTAATATAATTTTCACAAATGAAACCCCATACGAAGCATTCCACATGTGAAATATGGAACAAACCTATCATGTGGCAGCAATTGGGAAAACGTAGGAGGCCTAGCAGAAAACGGAGAGTCGCACGAAATGTGGCGAATGCTCACGGCGGTATACACGTGCACGAACGTTGACGATTTGGCGACCGGGTTTGATTAACTCGAGTGCCTGACATTACAAAGTTTTACAATTTGAAGTGATTTGTGCAGGTGTAATTCCAGCAGTATGAGGTGACTTATCAATGGATACCAAAAGAAAAACCTTCCAACAAGGTTGGGGAGTTCTGGATGGAATCCGCTGATGGCTCAGAAACGATGTGGGTTGAGTTGGCTTTCTCTACAGGACAATTCAATTTGCCACTAATTCAATTAAGAAATGTCCCATTTAAAGAAAAAAGTTGTCGAAATTCCGCGACTTTTTATGGGGGCGGGGGCACCCTACAAATCAATTTGCCCACACCCTTACCGCAAGTCCCAGGTGCGCCCCTATTTCATACTGCTGCATCCTTGGGTGCAACTTTGTTTTTTTCGACTATGCTTTCTTGATTAAGCAAAAATATATTGAGGTCATTAGTTGCTGGTGTCATGTAGGGTAGAGTGGGATAAGGCGCACACCCTAAGGGATAATTGATATATCTCACTCGGCATTCAGGGTGGCGACTAGCCTTTAGTAGCATTGGACACATTGGTCTGTTTTCTTTCGACCATAAAGGGCTCGAGACTGCAGCTTCGTGCTTAGTTATATTTGTATTCGATTTCTCAAATGTCTGCAAAGGGCGTCTTACCCCAGGCACACGAGGTAAAAGGCCCATGTGCACGGGGTAAAACGCCCTTACTTATTTTCAGACATGCAACGTTCACTGTTCATTTGATACTAACCATTTGTAGTAATATTCGCGTATTTGGTATGTCATGTGTCTTCTCTAGGCCTGGAATCCCATGTAACCTAGTGTAAAATAGCATGCATCACTTGTACACCAGAAAAGATTATCAGACATAGCAACTTTGCATATTTTTCAAGTTAAAGACAGCCAGTGCAAAACCAGACAGAAACTCGTAAATTTCGGAACACATCAACCCAACGTCGATGCCTCAGGACCTGTAGAAGTCACAGAGAAATGGCATTCGTTTATCCTTGGCGTCAATGCACAGGACACAGTCCCAACGTCGGCATTCCGAGCATTGTATACACTGCTCGCACGACAGGCGAAACAACATGCCACAGACGATTCACGTCGTCCCATTTTGGTTGGTGCTGGTCTGTGCACCAGCGTGCTTTCCACTTGCTTGTCTCTTCGGCTTAGAGGTAGGCTTCTGCGTCTTCCACATGCTTCGAGAGACACCTGTCCTCCAGCTTCCTCTTGTAGTGCGAGGAGGTCAGCACCTCGGCATGCTCCGCCTTCTGCGTGCGCTTCCAGGTTGTAGCGGGCCTGAATGGCGTGAGCAGCTCCGCACTGGATCCGGGATCCGCCGCAAGCAGTGGTCCAGCTAATCCATCAGACGACGTGGAACCTGACGTTGAGAAGCTAGTATCACTTTTTTGTCGGAATGTGGAGTTACCCAAAATATAAAAAAGTAGTGACGGGAAAAAAATAGTGTCCGAAAAACTGCTAAATAAGGGGATAACAAACTTAGGAATGAAGCTGAATAAAGGCGTATTTAATTATGTTTCAGCGATTGCTTGCTAACAATTTGAAAAGGTTCTCAAATAAAAGGGAAAACTCATCGACATCGAAAAAAAGTGTAGAACCATTTAGTCTTGTTGCCGATGTAGGGACACTTAAATTTAGCGATAATATGGCAAAAGGCCGTTGGAGCATGAAGCCGTTGGTCGCTTTTTCGATGTTCGGGATTCTGTTGTACGCCCGACTGAAGAGATCAGCCACCTCAAAGTGGGTGATGCGGCGGCCTGGGTGCTCCGACATCCAGCTGTCTGCTGAGGCGTTGTAAGCTGACTTCAGTGCCTGGAAGACGCTGACGACCAGCGGCTGAAGGCGGTGGGTGCAGTGGGGCGGCAGGGTTGTCATGACAATGCCGTGATATGTGGCGTAATCAGTCGCAGCCAGTGATTTCTTACTGTTATGGCCATCCATGATCAGGATATGTTTTTCTTCTGGCTGTGCCTCACCACTTGAGTGAAATGTTGAAGCCACACCATGAAGGCGTCGGCGTCCATCCACCCAGCCGGCGTCGCAGCCCGCTAACCCTTGTGGTACATTGTTCATGAGCGACGACTCATTCATCCACTTTCTGGGAAAGGTAAACATTGGTGGCTCGTACTGGCCGCTGACGCTGACGGCGCACAGGACGTTGACGTTGCTGCCTCTCTCAGCACTTGTGATTCTGCCCACTCTGCGCCGCACCCTCTCGGCCAGCACCGATCGTGGTCTGTGGACCGTCGTGATCCCAGTTTCGTCGGCATTCCAGATCCCCTTTGCCGTCGCCCCCACTTCTGCAGCTCATCCTAATATATTTCGAAGAAGCGATTGACGTCCTCCCAATTGAACCTGATGCAGCGGTTGATATTGGTGGGCTGTCGGGTTTGCGGATCGACATATCAGGATGCCGCTTCATGAAGCCCTGCAGCCAGTCAGATCCGTTCATTTCTTTCTCACAGTTGAACTTGTGGGCAATGTCCTCCCGTTTGGCCAGTGCATACGCCAGTCGGCAAACGTCAATGTTAAATGAATGCTGTTAACGTCGCTGGTCGTTAACAGCAGCACCAACTCCAATCATCATCGCAACCTGTCCTTTCCCTATCCACTCCTACTTTCTTGCTCGAGGGGTAAAAGGCCCACCTGACACGGAGTAAGACGCCCAGTGGGCGCTTTACCCCCAAACGTTGGTGGGCGTCTTAACCACAGACATAGGGAACGTTTGTATCAAGCATCATAAAAATATCTGGACCATCATGGTACAGCGCACTAGCTCACATAACGTATGGATACTCTCGGAAATCAAACCACAAGGAAATTGCATATAGGCCGCATTGACAACAAATAACAGAGCTTTCAAAATCAGTGATTTTTTTTTTACATAAGGGGCAAAAACAAACTTGAGTTCATCATAAATTAGGGAGACTTGCTTGAGATGTTCTGTTCTGTGCACTGTTGTTTCGAAGAGGCTTCTGCTTAACAAGAATACTAGCATAAAAAAAAGTTTCATAGTTTGGCTGTAAGAGGGTGGTGGGCATCTTACCCAGCTGGGCATCTTGCCCCACTCTAGCCTACATACTCTTCGAGACGTAATGTTTACTTCTTAAACACCTTTTGCCTAGGCGAGCAACAGCGAGGCAGGAATGCCTAGCGATGAAGTAATTCCTTTTCTGTTATATAATGCACCCCGTTCCCGTCAATTCCGCTTCAGCGACAAAGAATGCACGCAATTTGCGTCGGGCAAGGGAGTTGCATTAAACATGGCGGAGGCGGGCTCGCTCGAAATAGGCTGCCGACGTGTACATACCAAGTTAAATATCGTTCCTATACACGGTGATGCTGACTAGAATCCTATCCTGCAGTGTACCATGCTGACAAATAAGTGGTAGCTGCTTGGCAATATACACATTTGTGTGGTCTCCCGGGGAGCGTAGTGGAATGACCTTCCATTCCCTTGGGTGGTTGCAACGTTGGAGTTTCACGTCCGACACCGAGCCTGTTTTCCGCTAGCACTCGCTATCAAGTCCACAAAAGCGATTGATTTGGTATAAATATGCCGCCTACTCAACTTTTTAAGGTGTCGCCCGTGCAATGCGCGCAAACAATTGAGGAGCCGTGCATCAGGGACTCCCGTCCCACTGTACCCGACTACGCCGGTTGCCTTAGAGTCAGGTCAGGTCATAGCCTGACGCTGGCAGGTGACATGACCTGTCGGTTCGTCAGCGGGCGACACCCGGCACTGATTGGACTGGAAGCAGTTTGTCAGCCACTCGAGCCATTTCAATTACTCGCCGCTCCTTTTACCGGCTCTCGCTCGGTGTGATTGACGTGGAATGGGGGAGGCTTCTGTACCGGGCGCGGATAAAAACGTCATGAATAATTGTCAGGGTCTAACTGTGCTGGGGTGGGAGCGTCTAATAAACTCGGCAGTCTCACGCTGAATGAAATGAAATTTAACTTTGATAAGTGCAAATCATGCATGTAGGTAAGCAGCATATGAAGGCTCCATACTTGATGGGTGGCCAAGTGCTATCAGTGACTCAACAGGAGAAGGATTTAGGTGTTATTCTAAACACAAAATTGGGGGCATCAGAACAGACCAAGGAAGCCAGGAAGAAGGCACTGAGAATGCTCGGGGCAATAAATAGGAATGTATCATACAGAAGTGAGGAAGTGATCAGGAAGCTTTACTGTGCATACGTCAGGCCACATTTGGAATACTGCATCCAAGCTTGGTCTCCTAGCTATGAAAAAGATTGTTGGCTTTTAGAGAGAGTACAAAAAGAGGGCTACAAAAATGGTTAATGGCATAAGCAACCTGGCATATGAGGAAAGATTGAAGAAATTGAATATGCTTTCACTTAGATATAGAAGGCTGAGAGGAGATCTCATCGAGGTCTTTAAATTTGTCAATGGTCTGGAGAGGGGATACCTTGGGAAATGTTTGAATTTAACAGAAATGATGCAATTAGAGGTCATAAATTCAAAATTAAAATTAACCACAGCAGAACAAGGTTAAGGCAAACTTTCTTCACCAACAGGGTAGTGGAACACTGGAACCAGCTGCCAGAAAACATCGTCAGTAGCAGAACATTGAACATCTTTAAAAACAGCATAGACAATCATTATAAGAATAGAGGGCTTGCTTTTCAGTATTACAGGGAGGGCTGATTGGCAGATTTGGTGGGCAACTGGTTCAGTGTACAGAGTGCAACCAAGAAGGGCCCTTGTGGCTCAGAGTTGCACTGATCTTTTTGTCTTTATGTCTTTATGAATGAGGGGCGATCCTACCTGCATTATACAGATAGTATCGATCACAGATTGGACTGGAACGGAATATTGCGGCTTATGTTGGCGGCAATATGTATGCATAATATAAGTGCGTTTTTTTAGAAAGGAAGCTAAATTTCGGTGGAAAATAATTTAAAAGGCATATGCGACCACAATGCAAAAACAAGAAAAATCAATTAGATATTTAACGTCCACTGAAATGCATATAGGTCATTAGTATCATTATACCAAACCATGCATGGCCGATAACGTCGTTTATACAACTAATGCCAGATTATACAGCACACGCTGGCAGACCACGGCTGCCCTCGGCCTATGTTGTCGTGGGATGGGCGGCTAACTGATGTGATGCCGATGCCACTCCCAGCTCTTCTTCTTTTCCGGAGCATGTGAAGAAAAACAGCTGCAGGTACCGTGTAGACAACATAATTACAGAGAATCAGCTACGTGCAGATGAGAGGATGACGCCTCAATCAAGCGGTGTGCGAGCCTACGACAAAACAAACATTCCTCAGCTCTCCTCACCGTCGGCGAGACGGCAGCATTCAAAGTTGTTGTCAAGGATGAGAATCACTTGGGAAATGATCACACGATTGTTAGGTAACTGCCGGTGTTCAATTTGTCGCTATTTTGTCCTCCACTCCTCCGCCCCCACCGTTTCAACATTATTGCTTGTTGACAGCTCTCAGTCGGCACCATCACCACCACTAAAAATTCCTGATGGCACCCCGAAATCAGAAATCCATAAAATCTCCCTGATGACACATCTAAATCAGCACCTAATCTTTCCGTTTAAAATACTGGAAGTGGCCTTGAATCGCCACCTCCGTCAGACTATTGGGCATATTCCTGTTGATGCCGATGAAGCGGTACTTAATTGGCACCTCCATCACTTCCTATATAAAATCCCGACGATGACGCCAGATCGGCATCTTCATTTTCCACCTTGGCGCACACTGCCGGCGATTGTTGTAATGAGCTGGTGACATTGGTGACATGAAACGGTCTGAATCACGAGGACGTTGTTCATCAGTAAAATAATCCTGTGGGAAATCCCATCAATGAATGCAAAATATTGCCCAGCTACCCCAAGACCTCCCTACCGAAATATTGAGCTGTGACCCGAAAGCTGAAGGTGAAAAATTCAGAACACATCCCATCGATGAAGCCTCCCCACACATTCAATACATATGTCCTCGGAAAGCAAAGCGAGAGCTACCAGTAAAATGATTAACCTGATTCGTTTTTAAGCGTACTTGATGCCCTCCCCGTCCCTTCTCGTCCCCCCTGCACACACAACCGCTTTCACTTGACGGTCCCCTCTGCACGAACCTCACAGTCCAGCTTCAACTAGCTGTTTTTTATTTTGTTGGATACTTAAATGATATGCGCATTTTCGTTGGCTCGGCACTAAATCAGGCATGCTCCAGTTTTTTTTGTGTGGCTTTATCCTTGCTAATGAAATACATTTCTGGTTTATAAAATGACACTGATAAAATAAAAAGTTGTTCTATGTTTCGGTGGATGACACGCTATGTGTGGACAATGAAGTTAAGGTAGTGTATGCATATTTTTATCATTGCTTGCATTCATTTGAAATTCTAGCATAGGCGTAGGAACAGGGGGCAGGGGTCCATGGCTCTTCCACTTTTCAAAGGGAGGGGGGCAGTAATGGTAGCTGGCTCTCCCACTTTTGAGATATTTAAATTTCTTAATAAGTAGCATACACACATTTTAATATATGAAGAAGAAGAACACCTACTTGCAATTCATAACAAAGTATACGCTGCACATATCACATCGCGGCACTTCCACTCGCACCACTCGGGACATTTCCCAATCCCGCGGCCCACCGGCAAAACAGCGTGGGCGGCGCCATTAGCCGTGATCGTGCATAAAGTACGTCGTGGACCATCCTATAAACAAACAAACACCATTGCGCTTCATTTTTAAGTCATGCACGCTTGGGCACGGCCTTACACCAGCGCAACTGATTCATGAGTTGATGTAATGTTCTAGTATGGATATTCGAACCTTATGTTATGGCATAAAAAGTATATAAAGCAGATCATGCGTCAGCCAGTAACCGAATACATTTATACCAGAGCTTCACTGTGGTTCTTTGATTGCTAACATATTTAACATTAATTTCATTAATTTTGCATACGGTAGAAAATCATTATGGCTGAATGCAGTAGCGTAACACAATCAAGGTAAGGCATACAATTCACAAGTACAAGTTTCTTGCCTTGATTTTACATAGCCATGCAATATATGTATTTCCCCTTGGCCTAAGCTGCCATACACTTCAACATTTACATGCATCTCGATTCTTAAAGCATGCAAATTACTGTCACGATGCATCCATTGCGTGGCTGTAACATGGAATAGAACGCACAAATTTCCATTTTTCAAAGGATTTTCACACTTGTGTACAGCCCATAGATATCCAACCTTTTGAGAGAGATGCCTGGGTATCATTGTTGCTGGTATCCAGCATAGCAAAATACTGCTCTCCATCATTTATTATGGTAGCATAGATACAATAGTGAGGTTCACGCCATATTATACAAACTTCAAGTGTGAGAACTCCTCTTGGAATTCCAGAATCCCTCAAAGGGGATTAGGCGCTCGTGATGTGACCTGACAAGGTCACATGAGGAGTTATATGAAGAGTGATAATGTGACGAGTGACGAGTGATGCTTGTTGTGTAACCTGACAGGGCACATGACGAACATGGCAATTGACCGGAGGAGATCTTTAGCTGGGTAACTGCGTAATGGCATTGACAGCACGTCAAACATATAATTCACGTTATGTCGTTCAACAGAAATGGTTCGGTCAGATAGTGGGCTCATGGTATATGCAACAAGCTCTGCTGGGGCATTCCACGACAGATCGACAAATAAAATTTCGATTTTGCACCCCCACATCTCAGATTTTGATGCAAATGAGTATATAGGGTTATCAGCAGCCCTAAACACGCCTGTGACATTTTCAGACCTCTCCGACTTCCGGTTTTCGAGCTACAGCCTGCGACATTTTTACATTCGATGCATACATGGCTTTGTTTGGCAGGATTTTTCCCTGCTACATTGAATGATAAGTAGGTGAGTTTGTACATCAAAATGATTGCAATCCCATGCAGAATGAACGTTTATCACTATCGAAACCATAGCAATTAAATATATGTCAAATATAACACTTTAAAAAATTCCAAGTTCTCTTGAGCAATTTTCCCCTTCGATATTGTGATTTGGGATATTTTTTAGTGAAAGAGCGTTGATTATTACCTATATTTCATCAAGAAAAAAAGTGGTTATCGGCTTATAAATATTTTAAACTTAATTTCAAACACCAACCGCCCGGCCTCATTTTACCCAATACGGCGTCGTTCAGCAACAACCGCGGCCAGCTGCTGCCAACGGGATATAGGGGTGCTGGCGGCTGTCGTCCGCGGCCCCGTGGGATTGAGAGGACACTATGCAGATTATTTATAAACACCAGGCAGGACGTTTTAGCATTTCATTTATTTTTCACACAAATAACAAGCCGGAAAGTACATGTATATTTGCGAATGCTAACGAGATGGTACAATGAGCCTTATCAGAGGTACAAAATGCATAACTTAACATTAGCTCACTTCACATTGTAATTCGCACATAAACAAACGGAAATCAGCTGCCGATGTAGGTCACGCTAACCATTCAACCTAAATCCTGTAGCAAATCAGGCCACCATCACCTCTCTTCCTTCACTTATGGCAAGTTCTCGCACAACGACAATGTTTGCCTTCACTGGAGTTACCCTGTGTATTTTTAGAGTCCCTTTGACAGTTTTTGCCATTGACAGTCTATCGCCAAGCTCATGCCGTGTACGACTAACCTCTTCTTTCGCTACAAAGCAGCACTCGGTATGCAAATTACCCTTGTCCTGTAGCACTTTACATAGCTTTTCCGCAGTAAGAATGTGGTCCGAGTGTGTCCGCGAAAGACTGGCGCTAGCTGCAACCCTTTTCAGTGTACCCCCAACACCGTCGCACGAATTTTTCCCATGCGACGTTGCAAAAAAATTCCAATCGCACTGGACTCCGAAATCCTCATCATGACAACTCACATTCACGAAATTAAACTTATTCTTGTACTGGGCAGCTGACCCATCCAAAAAATAATGAATCTTTTTCAAGTTCGGGACTATGCCTTTCACTTTCGGTACAATGTGCTGCAAGAATGTGTGCACAGCGACGGTGCCATGCTTCAGTTCGTTTGATAACACGCACAAACTGTGGCATTCAATCTTTCCAGCCTCTCGCCAATAAACAACAATCGGATAAACGGTACACTGTGGTGCGTTCCAGTGATGTGACTGAATTTCGTCTTGAACTACAAAAGTGTAGTTTTCTGAAAAATATAATATGATCAGTGCTTCCAGTGCTTCCAGGACATCGAATTACAACGGAGGCTACTAGCAATGCTTTTCATCGTTCAGTAATGTGTTGGTCCAAGCTAGGAGTTAAGAACCCCGAAGAGAAGGGGATGCATTTATGCCGATTGCAGGTTGCATATTTCTGAAAACACGATTTATGGTGCCAGCAGTTAAATGGGCATAGCAATGTCGATTTTGTGCCATGTACTCCATAGACGTCATTGTTAAGCTATACAAATATTGGGGCATGTGTAGTGGCTTACCGAAGTTTGGGCATTGGAGCAGTCCCAATCTTTGTCTGCCAAACACCAGATCAAAGAATTTCAACCAGCGATCACCCGTCTTTCCTGTTTCTCATGCTCTCTAGCATCAGTGATGATACTTCTTTGCTATGGGTCAGCAAGTAAGCTACTTTATTCCTTATTTTTCTCCTCACCACCATTGGTGAACATTTACAACAGGGGACATCTTAACACGCGCCCTGGAGGGGGGGCGAAATCCGCCAACCCCTCCTGTTTTTCGTAGATAACTCCAGATTTTACCGGCCAATATACGTCATTGTTTGTGTACCTGCTTAGAAATGAACGGCACACTGTTTAAAGTAAGACAAATGAAAATCTACCAAACATTTTTCCAGTTAGGGGACGGTAAACTCAAAAACATTTATCAGCGCCAGACCACAAATATCGGCGCTGATGCGCTTCCCGCATATCGGCAAAAGGAAGTGCTCTTGGCAACACTAGCAACTTGTTTGATGTATATTGTTATGCTACATTGTTCCAAAGTCATATCAGGTCACCGAGGTCAAGTCAGGTCAAGTTTATGACAGGTTAACACACGCCCTGGTGGGGTAGATGGCGAAATCCGCCCACCCCTCCGATTTTTCGTACACAACTCCATATTGTACGGGCTGATATGGGCCATTTTTTCCGTACCTGCTTAGAAATGACCGGCGCATTGTTTAAATCAAGACAAATTAAAATCGGCCGAAACGTTTTTACGTTATGGGCCGTTAAAGGGTTTTTTTAATCGCAGCGCCAGACCACAAAAATCTGCGCTGATGCGCTTCTCGTATATTGGCAAAAGGGAAGTGTTCTTGACAACACAAGCGGCTTTTTGATCCACATTGTTATGCTATATCATTTAAAAGCCATGTTAGGTCGCCGAGGTCACCATGAGAGGCTAAAGGAACCAAGCATGGTCAACTGGAATGTTGTCATAAGTGGAAATGACTGTCATGCGATTGACGTCGCTTTGCATGTTACACCCTACACATCCTACTATTTGTCATTGTGTGCTTAAGTGTTTCTATACTTTATTCATGTATTTCACTCCTTTCTCTGCGAAACCGATTGTGCCGAGCCGCCTAACGGAGCAGTCAGTTGGGCAGCCCAGTTCCAGTAACTGGAGCAGGTAATGACCTGATAAAGTGCTTCTATACGGGTGACCTGAGGTCAAATGGCGGATCTGGCACATGCATTACATCATTAGTAATGTCCAAAACAACATTAGTGCCAATTTTGGAACATTTAAACACAATCATAACGATCCATACCAATGACAAGCCAAGCCACGCAAAACCACAAAATGTTGCTATTTTGACCTCATTTGACCTTGAGGATATTGACCTAAAGTCACTAAAATTGCACACAATAAAGTTTACTATCGTGCCCATCCACCCTGCGAATTTCGTTGCTCTAGCCTTAATGGGAGCCGAGATCTTAGGGGGGCGGAATCCGGCCCCCCTCCAGTGCGCGTATTTTCAGAAGCCCTCCAAGGCGCGTGTTAAAGACGTGTTGTACTATATCATGGAAGCTAGGGCACACCACATGCACATGAGGAAGACTAATAAGCTTGTTACCCCCACACCCACACACTTACCATATAGCGGAAATGAAAGGCATTTTATTTGAACAAAAATATTTCATTGTTTCACTCGCACCTGGAAGATAAACCTACTATTACAAAAGAATCCATCGGTCGTGAAGAGGTGTTCCAGGTCCAGCGGGAAGTGTTAATTTTAAAATAATTATACTGCGATGATCGTTTTTTTGAGGACCACAAGTTGCTGTTAAGCATAGGTGCGCCCAGCGTGCCTGTCCCCTCCCCATAGCAATGAAAGTTGTATGTTCACGATAACAATTATCTGGTTCTCCGTCCAAAAGTGCTCAACCGTGGTACTTTGCGAAATTCCTGGGTGCGCCCCTGCTGTTGACCCTGGCCCTTCCACTTTTTGAGACGTTCCTACGCCTATATGGATTCTAGCATGCAACAAGTTCATGGCATCCACGTGATCACTGATGGCTTGTGCAATGAATTTAGAAGAAAACTGAAAATCTAGTTATTTTTCTCATCAACATGGTCAGCAAACTATACCAATATTTTGTTTACATTGTAGGCATTAAATTTTAGGGGAAGGTGCTAGTTCAGGCTAAACGAAAACATTTGCTCCATGTCATATTCTGTGGGTATATTTGAAGTCATTCTCACTATGCATATGTCCGTTGAGCACTACCTCCAGGCATGGATAAACAATGTTTACCTTGCCGATCATTGAGAACTGCCACCACTATTTTTCGAGAAGGAAACCTAAAGTTAACCAAATGATGCAGCAGACCATAAACAATCTTACGTGTATAAAGGCATTCACCTTCCACCTTCTTTATTTTCTAATTATTACGGCTTTGATTTCAGCTGCTCCGAATGACCGATTGCATAACCATATACTTCTTTGTGACAGAAACCAGTTTAATACCTTCAAAGATTTTGCTCATTTGGAATTATTTGCATGCTCACGAATAAATACGGTCAGACTCGATCGGGATTGCATACCATGCTTACAACACAGCTAAGAAGACATGACTCTCGCGAGGTATGTGTGCCTGGTCAGCGTGTACAACCAGACGTCAACTTCAAACTCCTGAAGCGTTTTAATTGCTACTACTCAGCGGCAGGACCTCTCAATGCGGTAGTTTGCTGGGATGACAAGCCGGCACTCAAGTGAAGCATTGAAAGTCTTACCGAACGAAAGTCGCTGAAAAATTAACATAACCTAGCCTTGTTACTGGGCTGTCCGTTCACCACACAGACACCCAGTAACGAAACTGTGCTCTCACTTCGCCCCGTCCTATCACAGAGGAATTGACTAACATACCACCCGCAAAGCTCATATCTCTCGCTTGAACGCTGCGCTGTTCAGTAACCACACTAGATGAAAATGATAACGCTGGTCGCTTGCCGGTTAAGCTGAGCGTTTACAATGCCAGAGGTACGGGGTTTGACTCCCTATGGTCCCCGCCCTTCCTGCCAGGGTGCGAGGCAGGCGAGGCCCTATGGGCTCAGGTTCTCTGTGCGTCGTTGAGCCGTAACCAGCCAACAACTGGATGGAAGTGTCAGACATTTCTGACACTCAAGTTTTTCAGTTCGAAAAAACTTGTCCACATGCCTATACAAATGAAATGCATTCATTAGTTGATAGAGTAATGAACGCCTGACAACAAGGAGCAGCCTTCGGATGTGATACAATTCCCACGGTACACAAGTCAAGCTGCTAACTCTTCCCAACTACAAGTTATAAAGCAATGAAAAGCGTGACGACCGTGTCCGGCCGGGTCGGGTTGGGTTGTGTCGCTCATATTGTTAACCTCACCCAGTACATGTGAATACAACTTCGTTCGGACTCACCGCGCTCGCTCTCGTTTGCAATCAATGTCAGCAATGACTATTCTGCTGTGAACAACGGGCATAGTGATAATATTTCAAGGCAATACAAAAAGGCAAACAAAAAACATCACGTGATTTCATCTGCGTAAACCCAGCTTAACCTCTCGCAACTTGTGGCGGGTAATGTGTGGTCGGATGATTACATCACATTTGTACCCGTCACACCGTTGTGCTGAGTTAATTAGCGGAACGCGCTGCGTTTGGTGGAACGGATACTTACAGCCAGCTGGCCACCCGTGTAATCCACCCAGCACACAAATCGACTTTTCGTTGCAGTCGCAACAATTCGGCACAGCTAACCGGCTCTGACTGATACGACAAAACAACCTTTAGTTCTTTAATATATTCTGAAGCCAACCGTCCCGGGAGACGGTGAGCCCGGGACGCCTTCGTAAGTACCAATTGTCACAAGTACCAAGAGTCATAAGTTCCAAATTATACCATATTTGGTTTCATAAGTTCCAAAAGTTGCCAGATAACTTAAAAAATATCCCAGACAGGGTGGATTCACAAGTACCCAACATCATAAGTACCTGGTTTCATAAGTTCCAATATGGTTCTGGTTCCATAATGGTTCTGCATTCGACCGGTAGATGACACCGTAAACGCTCAGCGGTACCAGAGCTTAAATGCGTGCCGGCAGACGGCAGCACATATACGATAACAAATGGCTTCAAAATTGTTGCCATTTGTTGTGCGCTAAGAAATCACCACAATTCCTGTTGACTTTTTGCAAAAGGAAAAGCCGTTGGTACACGTGGAAGCGTTCCTGCAGTTGCATCATGATAAGTTCGTGCAGGGTTGGCGTTCAGCACTTGCATGTGTTTGGTGTTGAAGTTTAAGATGGAGTTTAATTGGTAGCAAGTTGGTGGTATTCATAAGTGCTGTGTGACTGTTCATTTTTCTGTCTAGCCATAAGTGATATCAAAAGGGATATTCATATAGTTGTCTACTTGTGTAGAAGCCAATTAGATTATACATTTTGGTTATTTATTAAAAACAAAACAAACAAAAAACAATTCCTTAATAGTTTCTGCTTAGCGTGTTGTTTTTCTTGAGGTACTCAGATAATTAACTGACAGTATAGGAGGTAGCGATTTATAGTGAATGATAGTTGGCTTTTTTGTCGGTTGTTTAGCGAGTTAATTTGAATCTAAATCTAGACATAAGCTGTAGCGTTCAGGATGGTTTCGACCAGGATGCAGGTACTAGAGGAAGAGATTAGGACCCTTAAGGCAGAGCTTTCCAAGCTCAGGGCTGCCCTTGTTGCACAGGGTAGGCAAGATAAAGCAACAAGGGGTCACTCCGTAGCAAGGACATCATATGCCCAGGTGGTCGCAGGCCACCAGGTAGCTGAGGCTTCCCCTACTGTGGAGGTGGCTGGGATCTCTCGAGAGGGGAGTGTTAATAGTCAACAGAGGAGGGGTAGTTCTGGTAGGTCACAGGAGGGGAAGTGGCATGAGGTCAGGGGGGTGGAGGATTTGGAGACGCGAACCTAAGGAAGGGGTCAGTGAGTGGCAGGTGGCAGGTGGTAGGAGTGGGAGGAAGTCTAGTCGAACGGCCCAGCGGGCAGGCATATTAACATCAAATATGTTCCAGGCATTGGATGACTCCCCCAGGATAGTAGTAGTAAGGAGTCAGTGCTGGTCGTAGGAGACTCTCGTGTGCGACATTTAGAGCGGGTATTTTGTAAAGGTAGGAGGGACAGGAGGTGCATCACCAGGCCTGGTGCCAAGGTGAAAGACGTGGCACCTGTGGTGGCACAGGTCACCAGTGATCACCAGTTTAGTACAGTCATAGTGCATGTAGGGGTAAATAACATAGGTCTTCCTAGGAGTGAGGAGCTTCTGCGGGAGTACAGGGCCCTTCTGGCCACCCTGAAGGGTACCAATATAGTCATTGTAACAGCAATTTTGCCTAGGGCTAGAGCCTCCCTGAGTGGAGCTCTAGGGCACTGGCAGCTAACGCCAGGGTAGGAAAGCTCTGCCATGAGCTAGGTTTTACATTTGTAGACGAGTGGAGCAGGTTTTATGCATCGTGGGGCCTCATACTACCAGTATGCTGGCTTTCATGATGTTCCACTGGGAAGCATCAAGTATTGATTTAGCTTGACGTGCAGTTTGCCATTGGTGTTTTGTTTTTAATCGCTGCATGAACACACCGGGAGATATTTTGGCCCAATAATCCAGCTGTTCATGAAGGCCCTTGTGAGCCTTCATGCTCATGATCGTCAGCGCATCTTGGACTATATGTGTGACAATCTTGAAATCATTATAAGAGATCGACCATAATGATCCCGACTTGGACCTTGAGTAAGTCGGCTGTTTACGAACGCCCCTCTTAGCCTTCATGCTCATGATGATCAGTGCATCAAGTACTACCCGTGCAACAATTTTGAAGGAAATCTAGACGAGGGCGATCTCGATGGCCTTTGATCCTTGGCCCCGGAAATCTCCGTAGCTTTTTTTTGTGATAGGGCTTCTTGAATATGCTCATGATAATCAGTGCACCAAGCTCAACTGGTAGATTTTCGGACAAATGTAGGCATGACGATGTACCTAATAAATGTAAGTTAGCAAATGCACGTATGCACAAAGATACGTATGACAAATGTACGCAAGATACGTCAGCGCAAACGTACGTACGCGGAAATGGACGTTTGTGTAACCGAGATATATCACTGCTGATATTTTAATGCATGTACGTGATCCAAAAGTACATAATCGCAGATATACGTAGGTGCAAATGGACGTAAGCGCACGGATACGTATGCGCAAATATACGTAATCGCAAAAGTACGTTAGCGTAAATTCATGTGAGCGAAAATGTACGAATGCGCAATTATATGTAAGAGCAGATGTACGAATGTGCAAAAGTACGCAATCGCAAATGTACGTATGCGTGATTGCGAACATGCGTAAGCGGAAAAGTATGTCAGAGCAAATGCATGCTGGCACATTTGGACGTAAGCTCAAACTTACATAAGACAGATGCACGTAATTTCAGATGTACGAAAGCGCAAAAATACTAATGGCAAATGGATTTATGGCAGATGTACACAAGAGCAAATATGCGCATGGTAAAGGTCCATAAGCGAATATACGTAAGCGCAAATGTGCGTATGGCATACGTACCCAGCCAAACGCATGAAAACGTAGAGAAACGTATGCGTAACTACGCGCATGGGCTTATACATACATTTACTTTTACGTACATGTGCGTTTACATACTTGTACGTTTACGTACATTTGCTCTTATATGCTTTTATTCTTACATGCATTTGCACTTACATACATTTGCACTTACGTACATTTGCGCATACGTACCTTTGCACATACGATCATTTACGCATACGTGCTTTTGGAGATTATGTACATTTCGCTTACGTACATTTGGACATGCGTACAATTGCAGATGTCTGCATTTGCTCTTAGGCACATACAAGGCTATAGAACACCAGGTAGAATGCTCCGGTTCCCAAAAAGGGAGACGGTTGAGAGCACCATAAATTCTATAAACTTGAGCCAACCAATCAGCGTTTGACGACCTCCGCCGATCGTGGCGATAGTATAGGCAGTAGAACAAATCATGTCAAAGGTATTATACATATAATATTGAATTGTTGGTGCTAATTTTCTACAGCTGCATTCTTGCTACTTTAATCTTGATCTTTAGTACTACGTTATCACAATGTTACCGCTGATAGAGGAAAAAATTGGTATTTGTGTGGATATCACCGTTTTTGTCGCACTAAAAACAAAATGTGTTTGTTTAGACTGACTGAGGTCGTCAGACGCTGATTGGTCGCCTCAAGCGTCCCCTTTTTATTGGACTACAATGCTGGAGCGTACCCCCTGGGTACATATGTGCTTGCGTACATCTGTGCATATATACATTTGTGCATGCGCGCATTTGCGTATACATACCTTTGCTCTGGCGTGCCTTTGTTCATTCGTACTTCTGTGTGTACGTACATTTACGCATGCGTACAGTTGCACATCCGTACATTTGCGCTTGCGTACATCTGCGCGTACGTGCATTTGTGCATGCGTAAATTTGTGCATACGTACATTTGTCATATGCACTTTTGCGCTTGCGTATATTTACGTACATGCTATGCATACGTATATTTTCGTCTCCCATCATTTGGGCATACGCACTTTTGCACTTCCGTACATTTGCGTATACGTACATTTATCATACGTGCATTTGCACTTAATTACATTTGTCATACGTACTTATGCGCTTACGTACGATTCCCATACGTACATCTATCCCTACGTACATTTGCTTCCGTACATTTCAGTATGGACATCTGTCACGCATACATTTGCTTTACGTACATTTGTCCGTTTACCCTATAAGTATGCTAGTTTTCACGATGTTCCCCCTGTAAAAATCAAACTTCAATGTTGCTTGATGTGCAGATTGATATTCGTTTTGTGTTATTAATCGCCGCATATGCACACCCAGAAAAGTGTTGACACAAATAATCCAGCCGTTTATGAACGACGATCTTGGCTTGTATGCTCACCAGGGTCAGTTCATCCTAGACTAAATGTGTGCCGATTTTGAAGGAATTATAAGAAATCCCACCCCAACGACCCCACCCTCTGAGCTTTTATGCTGATGATGGTGAGTGCATCAATTACTCCGCGTGTACAAACTTTGAAGAAAATCTGAATAGTCCGACCTCAATGACCCTGTCCCTTGACACTGAATAGCTCAACTGTTTAGCAACGCCGCTTTATCATTCATGCCCATGGTCGTCAGTTAATCCTGGACTGCATGTGTGCCATTAACAAAATATATCAGTGATCCGACCGCAATGATCTCGACCTTTGGTCTTGAATAACTCAACTATTTGTGAACGGCCTTTGTGCTCATGATGATCCGTGCATCAATTATGACTATTCCACCAATTTTTAACGAAATCTGAAGAATCCAACCTCAATAACTCTAGCATTTGACGTTGCACATCTCAGCTGATCGTGAATGCTCCTCTTAGCTTGTATGCTCATGTGATTAGTGTATCGAGTACTACCAATCTGCTAGTTTCGAAGGAAATCTCGATGACCTTTGACCTTTGACCATGAATATCTCAGTGGTGTTTTGCAATGCGGCTTCTTGATTGTGCTCACGATAATCAGTGTACCGAAGTACACCAGCATGCTGGTTTTCACGATGTTCGACATGTGTGGATCGAGTATCAATTTAAAAACTTGACGTCCAAGTTAAAAAAAAAAAGTTTTGCGTTGTTAATCGCTGCCTTGGTCCAGGATAATTTTTCCAGGAGAAGTTTTGACAAACAAAATTTTGCTTTTTATGAACGTCCCTTCAGGTTTTATGCTCATGGTCATCAATGCATCCAAGAGTACATTTGTGCCTATTTTGAAGGAATTCTGAGGAGTACACGACCTGAATGACCCAGACGTCTTACCTGGAATATCTGAGCTGTTCAAATGCTAAAATTGCATTTGAAAAGTTCAGAGTTAAAATGCAAAATCAGTTCATCGAGTACTACATGTGCTCCAATTTTGAAGGAATTCTGAAGAGTCTGTATTTCTTAGATATTCGGCGAATTTGGGAACTGAATATGAATATGAATATGTCGTCACTTTGCCGAATTTACGGCAGGCGGGAACTAAACCGGCGGCATTCCTTTGTTTGGGGACACTTGGTTTTTCTAGACACAAAATCTCTATGCCTTGTTCAGAATTTCCCGGCTCATGAATTTGGTAGTCTTTTTGAAGCACACAGCAAATGCGACCTGCCATCTGTCGGTACGCAAGTAAGCTCTGGTGCCTAGTATTCACGATGTCATCTAGCGGTATAATTCATAACTATTTTTGGAACTTATGACACCGGGTACTTGTGAATGCACCCTATCCGCGGATATTCTAGAAGTTATCTGGCAGCTTTGGAACTTATGAATCTTGGTACTAATGACTTTGGGTACTTGTAATAGTGACCTGTTAGCCTAAGTCGACAGTTGCGTCATCATAACATAGCCAGCACGCTAGATCCACCGACTTTTGAATTAATTGTCCTGGGAGACAGGCTCGCATGAAAGAAAAATATAAAAGAAAAAAAATAACATAAGCATAAATTTCACCTTACGGGAAATTATTTCGGACATGAGGCCCAAGGGGTTGTCGTGAGTTTCTTCGCTGTTTCCGAAGTGGAAAAAACGCCGAATTAACCAAGTTATACATTCGACCGAGAAGGATCTCTCTCTATCAAAAGATTACCTCGTAGCCTCATGCATATCGTATCCTCGTAATGAGCCCGGATTCGAATTCCGGTGCAGGAACACGCTTTCTTCTCGGCAGATACAGACTCCCACTCGTTGTCAGGCATGTTGGGAGATATTCGCTACTGAATACCTTCTTCGGGGGGGAGTGATTTTCAGAGGATTTTCAGTTATTTTCAGTGATTCATTTACATGCTACCCGCCTGCAATATGATGCATTTTCATCGCCTGGTCAGGCGTAGGAACGTTCCCAAAAGTGAGTGGGTCAGGGTGAACAGTAGGGACGCATCAAGGAATTTCGCAAAGTACCACTTTTGTTTAGTTGAGCACTTTTGGATAGATAACCCGACAATATTAATTGTACACACACACAACTTTTACCACTAAGATGGGGACTGCTAAAGGGATGGAGCAAACCCCAGGACGCGCTTATGGCTACCAACAACATGCGATACTGAAAAGAAAAGAAAAAAGAACTACCATCACAGTATAAGTACATTCAAATTCACAATTCGCGCTGGACTTTGAACTCTTTTCACGACTAATGGATGCATTTGTAATACTAGATTTACCTTCTTGATGCGAGTGAAACCATTAGTATATTGCTGTTCAAACAAAATTGCTTCAAGTTCCGCTATGTGCGTATGTGTTGGTAGGCGCAAGCTCATTACAGCGTCACTAATGGCTACGTGGTGTGCCCTAGTTCACAAGGACAGCGTATCATAACCTCCACAGTTCATAACCTCCACAGTTCATAGCCTCCACAGGTCACAACCTCCACAAATTCAACACATCGCAGCGGTCGTAACCTCCACAGGTCATAACCTCCACAGGTCGTAACCTCCACAAGTCCGCAGCGGTCATAACCTCCACAGGTCGTAACCTCCACAAGTCCGCAGCGGTCATAACCTCCACAGGTCGTAACCTCCACAACTCCGAAGCGGTCATAACCTCCACAGGTCATAACCTCCACAGGTCGTAATCCCCACAGTTTGCAACCTCCACAAGTACGAAGCGGTCATAACCTCCACAGGTCATAACCTCCACAACTCCGAAGCGGTCGTAACCTCCACAGATTCAAGAACTACATAATTTTATAGAAGCATCATTTCGGATAGCTATCGCTAGGTAGCAGCACGGTCTAGGTATTATAGCAACGGATATTGAATGAATGTCATGCGATTGGACGTTGAAGTATAGATAACAATATTTATCACTAGATGGCAGGATGTGTCGTTGAATATGCTTTTTCTGTGTGCGCACATTGTTAACTTTTCAGACGTCGGGAACCGGCCGTCGCCCCGTGGGAAGCTGATATGCGGCGCAGTGGCGGATGCAGAGTACGAACACCCTGATCAGACCTGTTTGTATCAGATTTGATGGCTACCTAAAATGTTGAATACATTGTGATTCTCGCGCAATATTTGCATTCTTCGCTCTGAATATGCCGACTAGTCGTACCCTGGTGACGCCATTGATCAGCTGTCTTGGGAAGGAACGGAGAAAGCGCAGCGTCTGTGGCGCGAAAGTGGACGGTTCGCGTCGCGAACCAGTCACGGTGTCGCTGATGAAAAGTTAGGGAAGCTTAAGTGGGTGATTAGGAGTTGACTTGGCGCTTTTGCCCGGAGTGGGTGATTCGGAGTTTGGTTTGGAAAATCGCTGACCGATTTTTTTTTGGAGGTGAATATGGGATCAAGGGTAGTGGGCCACTTAGGAATTCTCACAGTTTTGGGAATTGTTTCCCCATTTTTTTAATTCCAAAAATTGTGATTTCTCCTGAGTCGGTGAAGTAGGGCAATTTGACGGTATTTTCTTACCTTCTGAGTGGTTGCGATGCCCATTGTAATACCATAAGCATGTAATTCAAGCCGGTGATTCGGAGTTCGCGTCTCGGAAACAACATTTTCCCATTGCAAATATTGATATTAATATCCAAATATCCAAAAATACCGGCGGAAAAAGCCCCATGTCCCATCTTTTGTGCAACTTTTGAAACTTTTGTTGAAAATTTTTCTTTCAGATTAACAATTATATTCAAATAACGTCGGTAATTGTAGAGTGTACTGGACGAATGTAGATCATTCAAAAGTACATATTTTCTTCATTTTCGATTATGGGATGCACAGCTCTCGTGGCAACACATTTTGTCTAAACGGAAACTTCATCTTGAGTACAAACCTATCCGCTGTAGTGTTCCCGCTATAATTGTATGTGTTTGTGGGTGTTTTGCTTCAAAATCCGCTGGTAGTCGAATGTTTGTTGGACCAGAATTTCCTCCGGATAAAACATTTTTCTTTCGCTTAAAATCCGATGATTGTTCGCATCGCGAAACCGTCACGGTGTCGCTAATGAAAATGTGCATTAACCTGCGAGAACGGGTTACCCATAGTTCATTATAGCCTCCTGCCTCTTGTGCACCCGAGTTGCATTACGAGTTGGCCCTCTTTTACTTGCACGGTGTTATAATTTTTTATGTCGCGATAGCGCTGCTGGACGAAGCAACTGCTTTTGTAGGTAAGCGACCACCAGGCTAGACCACCGTTCCAAACCCTCAAGGAAAGAATTACTCATGTATTACTCATCATGTACGATTGTATTTGCGTATATCTAAAGTACCTTGGCTTAATCAGTTAAACAGTTGTAAAGTTCTACAGAATGCACCGACACGGTATATCTTGTTAAACTTTATGCGATGAAGTGAAAAGCTCCGGGCTATTTTTGTATAGCATCATTTGATTTTGCGGTTGGAAATTTGCAACTGAATTTAAGATTTGTCCTGTCTTAATCTTGTCTTGTAGTTATGTTATCGAAACATATGTGTGTGATTCGGTAAGAATTTGGCTAATTCCTTTTGTGTTTTCTAGCTCTTTCAAACAGCTACTGTTCCGTTAAAAGGCAGAATGGAAAATTCCAACCATCACATAATTGGTCGGTATGCGTTGTATCCCAAAGTGTGTGCAAGTTTTGTAGCAGCTGGCATGTGTTCGCAGACTTTATTTTGTTTCAACCGACCTCTGGCGATTCTACTCCCGTTCAAGAAATAAAACATCACAGCGTCCGATGCGCAGTCAATTATGCGAAAGATGCGGACTTCAAAATCTGTTACTTCGAATTTGTGTCCATCAATTCCAACGACTTCCGAATGGCCATAGAATACTCCCGAATGTAATGATAAGAAAATACATATTCACTAAATCATTGAAATAGATCTCAATCCCCCAAAAAGATGACGGTGTGCATAATCGTGAAATGCCATACCATTGGTTAACATGACCTCCCAGCATGCTATGAAACGGGTCTGTCTAGGCCCAATGCGCCCTCATGTAGTATCCATCCCGGCGTGTGACATATTAAATGTCCGCTAAGCTTTAGATGTGATATCTTGCGAACGTAATAGAATCGGGCCCTCTGGATCGGCCAATCGAGCTAAAAACTCCATGACCTGCAACAGTGCATGACCAGATTCTCATTTTTGGAAAGCTGAATGTTTTCAGCTTCATGTTTTACTCACACCCAGAAACAGAGATCACGGACCCAGCAGACAGCATTTATTTCAACCTTCCCACCACTCCTGGGATCTCCGGCAGTGCACTGAACTGCACATTGTATACTGATGAATGTACGTAACACTCGGGGGGACAGGGCAAGAACAGGAGAAAGCTGCTCTGTAGACATCTCTGGGTTCAGCAACAGAGATGGGATAATGTTGACTACTTTGGCAGTTCTATGCTGACGCCACTGTCATAGAACGTCTTTTATGCGAGGGATTCGAAAACTGTTGCTGGGCGCGAGATGGGCTGTGTTATGCAAGCCAGGGTTTATGTTGTGAAATGTAAAGAACATGCCTAGGAAATATATCGTCCCTCTTCTCCCAGAACAACTTTCGACTTGCCAATCACAGACAGGCCTAGGAAAAGAAAAAGATGAGACATTCGCCCCCCACCCCCAGGTTGTGAGGGCCAATAAAGCTTCATATTATGAAGTTGGCAGGCCGATATCATGTGTATGGCACAGGGAATGATTGTGTCTGACCCCGTATTGGTAGGGATTTGTCACCTCTTCCCTGCTGAGTGTTTGTTTTCTTGTTGTTTCGACACTCATGTTCCCAAGCACCGAGTGTTGTGCATGCACTGCGAGTCACCTGATGACCCCGGAAAGTGCGCCCGACCGAATCAGTTTATTATTGAATGTGCTGTATTTCATTGGCATTGAGTACTTTGACGTATACGCATGCCAATTGTGCGTACACTCAAGTCTACATAAGTACGAAAGCATACAGCGCAAATGTAAATAGCGCAAATGTATGGAGGCCGAAGTTGCGTATATGAATATAGGTCAGCGCAAATGTACGTGAATATGCGGAAATGTACACACAGATGCAAGGGAACTTACCCATGTTTACATGCACAAGCGTATTTCGGAGTAGCTGCGTAAGCCCCCGGCCATTGCGGCGCTAGAACACAGAGCGTGCTCAGGGTTGTTGAATGTAGTTGTATTAAAAAGACCAGAGGTGTCTGCGGATTTATTACATTTACTAAAAGTGGGGCTCGTTTAGGCCTGAATCTATGGAGTAATTCCCCACACCTATCCCCTCCATCTCGAAATCTATTGGACACGCTATCGAAACTGGACAAGCTCAGGTTCGTCTAATATACACTTTAAGAATGTCGAAATGTCGACGTTCGGTGGAGAGCTCGGGAGGTAAAAAACGATTGATATGGATGATAAAGGCTATTGACTTGGTTTAAATTTGCATTCCGACAAAATTGTCATAACTCGGAACAAAATAAATTTTAATGGAGTCAATACTAGATGTCCATACACTTTTTATGCCAACATCCAATAAATTGCTGCCAGTGAGGAAGTGAAGGTATCATTCGTTCTTGCTGCTGATGTTACGCAGTCAGTGCCACAAACTTGAACGTAGCTAAGGGTGACTGGATCAGTCA